>SAUE01000130.1:71631-101496 GCA_009724625.1 Deladenus siricidicola | reverse complement strand
CCCTACGCCATCAGACCTCACTAACTAAGAAGTGATCAGCATTGCTTATATGTACATATCAGGGATGTAACGAATGTAATTTGAAATTCCGAAAATCGAAAATCGAAAGAAAAAATTTAGCGAAAATCGAAAATTTTGTAAAAATTTTGCAATTTTTTCAAGAAGCGAATGTGTCCCGCGAATCGCAATAAAATTTTTGAAAAAGTTTGTAGTGTTAGTGCGATACATATATGTACTACATATATGTGCACTAACACTACAAACTTTTTCAAAATTTTTTAAATGAGAATCAATGTTTTGTGGAAATTTTGCAAATTGCTTTTAGCTGCGCGGACGAGGAGGGCGGAGCTTTGTGCTGCCCGCACGCCGACGGAAGCTGCTGTGCCGGCTCGCGCGAATGCTGCCCCGGCGGATTCCAGTGAGAAATTTCGTTGATAAAAGAAGGCTAAGATCATTATTATGGCTGAGATCATTGTTAGGGCTGAGATTGCAGTTATGGTTGAGATCATTGTCAGAGAGAAATGAGCTTAAATGATATTATCATTTGCATAAGATATTATCATTTAAGAGATGAGATCAACCAAAACGTATATTGATAATGTGTAAATTTGATAGTATAAGATTAATATGTTGATCGTCTCAAATCAATATGAGATCGGTTTATCTGATAAACTGATTATGAGATTATCATTACAATATCTGATCAACAAACATTATGATACTATATGTATATGGGGGTTATATGTATTAGATATCAATTGGAAATCGACTGATATCAATTTACTAAAATGATAATGTTCAGCTGTTTGTCGACGGGGCGCTGTTACGCCTTTGGCGTCAAGTCGCTTGACGCGAGCGCGAAAGTCTCCTTCTTCAGCCGCATTTCCGCCACGCCCCTCAAGCGATTCGTCGCGCATACTACTGTAAGTTCGTCACATGTACGTTACTGTAAGTCCGTTACCGTATTATTACAATATGAAAAAAATTTGTAGGTGGTAGCGCAGCGCGACGACGCGACC
Source organism: Deladenus siricidicola (assembly GCA_009724625.1). Lineage (NCBI taxonomy): Eukaryota > Metazoa > Nematoda > Chromadorea > Rhabditida > Sphaerulariidae > Deladenus > Deladenus siricidicola. The sequence goes on along the minus strand of SAUE01000130.1, from coordinate 100,477 downwards.
ATTTGCGCGGATGGAAGCGCGTGCGCGCCGCGCAGTACCTGCTGCGCCGTGGCTAACGCGATCACCGACGCCGTCGAGTCCTACCGTTGCTGCGAGTTGAGTCGGGTAGGTGATTACTGTTTCATTTTTGGAAAAAGCAAACCTTGGTTTCGATAGAACTGTACTCTTATGCATACGTAGATAAAACATACCGTAAGCCTATAAAAAGTGTACTGTAGAGGCTTATGAATAACATAATATAGGCTTGTAACGAGTATACTGTAGGCTTCCAAAGAACATACGGTGTGATTGTAAGGAGTTAGTTTGTAAAGAACATACTATGCTTGTAAAGCATACTGTATGCTTATAAAAATCATAATCTGTGCTTGTAAAAAGCATACTGTATAAGATTATAAATAAAGGCTTATAAAGAGCGGCCAATAAAAATCATACTGCAGGCTTATAAAAAGGATAATGTTTTTGTAAGCATACATATACCGTAGTTTTCGGATGATAGTTTTGTTAGCAAGCATGTACTGTGGGGTTTTGTATTTCTCATTAGCCTTGACTCCGGCCTCCTCGTCACTAATATCATTTCAGGCGGTGTGCTGTGGCGCTAGCGCAGACTTCTGCTGCCCGCGTGGCTACAAGTGCGCATCCGAGCGCCGCTGCGAGCGCGGTCAGTCGTTCCTCGACTTTGTCAACTGAGCTTTTGCGCAATAATATGAGAATATCATTTTTGTTGATGATGATGAGAATGATGCCAGTTTGTAAAATTTAATTTCTCATTTAAATTTGTCAATTATTTATAAAATCTCAATACATATGCAATTAATTTATGATAATGATACGAAGAAGATCATAATTCTCGACTGATAACATGTAATTTTCCCAATAAATTTTTTTAATAATTGTTTAAAAAATAAACTAAAAAAATTTCGATAAAAATAATATTTGTATTTAAGAAAAGGACCATAGCAGTGGCTTTTTCTGTGGCACGCAGGGCTGTGGCTTTTTCATGCTGTGGCAGCAGCTGTTTTTTGTGACAGGCAAAAAACTTTTGTACAGTAGTCATTCGCACCACCGTGAAATTCTATCTTAGACCAAAAATTGAGAAAGACAAATTTTTGACACATAAATTGAAAAATTCATTTTGTATGCTGGACAGTTCCCATTAAGTGAAAAAAGTAAGTTGTCAAAGAACAAAACTTTATTAAACAAACGATTTATTTATACAATACCATGAAAAACCAACAATTAAAACGTATTGTATAGTAAAAGCCAACAAGACGATTGACAAAATTGGAAGATGTCAACCTATCAATATTTTCAAACACTCAAAAAACACATTATCCTTACATAAAATTTTTGCAATGAAAATAGAATTCTACACTCAAATTTGAGTGATGTTGACTGTATTTCTTCAAAAAAATATTTATGTTTAAATTAAACAAAATTTTCAAAAAATGGCCTATTTTTCGAAAATCGAAAGGAAAAAACACCGAAAATTTTCTCACTCTTCATACGCGTTCTTTTTTTCTGAAATCCGAATGAGCAAAGAACAGATCTCTTGCAGGCCAATACACATACGCAACGTTAACAATATTTTTAGAGATTATTATAGAATAACACAAAAAGGCGACTCAATTGGCCGCAAAACACTTAAGCGTTAACGCGTTTGTCGGCGAGCGAAGTGCCGAAGTAGCACAAGTTCTCAGTCATCTCCGAATATTGCGTAGCCGATTTGTTGTTGGAGCTCCTATACAAAATAAAGTATGTTTGTAGCGGTTGAAATCGAAAGTCAAAAAAAAAACATTTCCCTGTTAGTATTAATGAGTAAAACTAACGTGTAGAGCTTGCGACCACGCTCAGCGTAGCGTCCAGCAATGTACACCGGCGAAGGCAAAGACGTGGGCATCTGAACGATCTGATGACCATAGCAGAGCGTGTACGTCATCTCCTCCAACTGGTCCAAACCGAACTTGCTCTCGTTCAACAGCAACGTGTACTTCGGAGTTTTCGCAGTACCCTAAAAACATTCGGAAAATATAAACTTCAACAAAGCAAAAAAATATCCTCATTGGGGCAAAAAAAGCACTTTAAAATACCTGCAAAGCACGGTGAGAGTTCAAAAAGAACTCGGAAAACTCGGGATGAACAACGCTGTGATCGACGACAAGACCAGGCTTGATGTTTTGGTCGGAAGCTTTCGCACGCACGTCGATCTGAAATAGCGACAATTAGCAATACTTGTCAAGCTAAAAGTGAAAAATAATTTACGTCCTTGCAGAAGAATCGAATGCTCTGCAGTTTGTTGGGCACTACAATGTTCAACGGGGCGCCACACTTGAGCTTACTCAAAGCCAGCTTAATCAGCGGCACCTCGTATTTAAGCACCTATAAGAACAAACTTCAATTTTCATAAATTAGCGAACGTACCATAGAGTACCATGGCAAATTGTCCTTCGCTAGCACCGTTGCGATACATGACGATGCGCCTCGGCTCAGCCTTGCGGTTTTCACGATACTTAGTCACACAACGCTCGACGATGAGTCGAATAACTTCGACTTTCTCCTCGCGCAACGGTTGCTAAATAAATAAAAATATCACAACCCGTAAAATCAAAAAAATTCCGCGCAGCACATTTCCATTCTAATAAATTAAGAGTACACCGACCTGGCAAACGAAATCGCCGACGAATTCGAAATCGTGAACCAATCCGTAATTGGCGGAATACTAAATAAGGATTTAAAAAATTTCAGTTAAATAACAAAAGGCTAAATAAATTAAAAACTTACCCCAACAATCGACGGAGCCGACAGCTTCACCTGCTTACCCTGCGAAACCACCAAACCGCTGTCATCGTTGTCGCGATTGCCTAAGCCTCCGCCTGGATGGTTGCTGCTAATTCCGATGAACAAGGTTCCACTTTTGAGAACGTCCTTAGCACTAAAATTACAAGATAAAAAACGAAAAATCTTACCAAACATTTACCCTGGAGAAGTGATCGAAACGCTGTAATTCAATCCGCCAAGCTTCACATTCGTCTTGAATACTAAAAATAAATTCAAAATTATAGAAGTTGACTTCATAATTTTAATAATGAAAAGAACGCACCAACATTCGCCAAAGTCATCGGCTGACCCTTTTGCATCATGTTATTCAGCGTTTGCATGCGCAAAGCCTGAGTGATTACCAAGTATTGGCGCTCATACAACTTCAAGAAAGCTAAAAAAATTAATTAAATTAAAGAAAAGCTAACTACAAAAATAATACCATGAATGTCGTCAGCCATATCCGGATGCACAGCAAACACGAATTGCACCTTATTTTTCGCAGCTTCTTCCATGGTGCGTTGCAATGCCTAAATTAAATTCAGCATTACAATATGATGTATTTGTTGAGCCAATATATAAAAGTCACCCCAATGTCCGATACGCGAACAGCGGCAGGACGGGGAAGACGAAGACCGCGACTCTGAGCTTCACCAACAAACCGCTCAATGAACCTCCTAAAATACAAAGCGTTATCATAAAGCTAAATTACCCGCCTTGTGATAAAATAACATCAAAATAATCATTGCTGAACGTAAAACTTACTCGTAATCGCGCTCGACAAGGCGATCCCTCGGACCGACAAAAGCGTACGCCGCCCAACTTTGGCAATTTGCCGGAATGAGAAACTGCTTTCCGTTCCACGTGAAGTTATCAGTCCTGACTCGAGCAATGGCATTACCGCCATATTGCAAATCTGGAGTAACAAGCTGACGTCCGTTCTAAAAACATTTCATTTTTCAAACAATTCAAAAGTCTATTACTTTAAAATCCTTAAAAACACCTACCAAGCAAAACGGGTGTTCCACGACCTTAATGCCAGCATGAGCAATATAAGCGTTTCTATCGCCCAAATGAAGCGACTTGAATGTTTGATCATTTTGCTGACGCAAAACTGCCGGTGGAATTGCGCACCTCTAAATGAGAACAACAAATAAAACATTAAACAAACTTTGGGATACAAATAAAAAATACGAATGTATTCAAAAAATACAAACTTTAATCATTTCCTGTACTTGCTTTGAAGTCTGCTGGTTTGTCTTAAGACGCTGGTTGTCCAAAACCGTGCACAGCTCCATCGGCACAAAGCAGACAGTGTTGTCTTTGCCACGAGCACGCACAAGAGGTGCCAATGGTTCTCTACAATAACGTTTTCAGCAGAAAATATTTTATAAAAAATAAAAATGCTAATAAATATAAAAAATATACTTGAGAGTAATGTTGTATTTCTGGCGGAAGTAGTCTAGCACCGACACCGGCTGATCGCCAACGACAATTTGCTTGGACTTTGCGGTTTCGACATCAATTCCCTTGACAAAGAAACGCTGAAGTCGTCCCAAGTGATGAGTTTCAACGCAAAGCCCTAAAAAATCCGCAAAAAAATCGTAAAACATCATATTCGTTTCACCACAAATCAAACGCACCTGTCAATGCCATATCCAACTTGTGAAGGTTGCCATTGGTGACATTGCGAATGTCGCGAACCATACGCTTTGCCTTGTCCAACAAAGACTCCACAATATGGAACGGTGTCTTCTTAGCTAAAATTGACGAAAACAATAGAAAATTGTAATCTCTAACCAATGTGAAAAACCAACTTTCAACAATCAACGCGGTGTGGCGGCCGCGCTTTGCAGCTGGTCCCTCAACGAAGCGAATACTTTTCTTCGCACCGATGGCCAAATACGAGCCGTTGTCTTCAAAAGACGTCGTGTCTGAGTCTCTGAAGCCGTGATTCGACGGTTGCATGAGGAAGCTGGTATTAGCAGAAAGAGTTATATGCTCATTCCTAAAGAATAAAATTCCGAATTAAAAACAAAAAAAACTAATAAATTGAAGTGTAATAACCACTTACGGAGAGAACATGATCTGCTGACTGGTGGCCAAGTCTAAGAACTGCGCCAATGAATGTTCCACTTGCGACAGGTTGCGCGACACACAGCTCAAGTCTCCCATCGTGAGCTGAAACTCCGAGTCGACACGACGCAACTGCAATTCGCAACCCGAAAAAGTCGCAAACTGCTCCGGAAGCTGTTTAATTGGAATTTCGAATGTCACGCCGTCTTTCTGAAAAAAAATTCATTTTATTTCTGAAAATAATATAACCCGTTTAAACAAATACCTCAGGCACATTCAATTGAAGCAACGAATAAAGAATGGCTTGAAGATCGAAATACACGCACTTCGTACCCTTCAAAAAGTCCTGATTCGTCTTCTGGAAGACGGTGAAAACGTCGCGGCATCGCTCACGACGATCGACAACCACAGCACTGAACAGCGACGCCAATAAAACATTTAGTCTTTCATACAAAAACATACTCTCCGATCGCTTTCTTCGTAAAGTCGACCCATTTCAGAGATCCATCCGCCTTCTTAAAATAAGCTTTCACCGTTACGTCATATCGATACACCGGCATCTGCTTCATCAAAACACCGTAAACGTTGGTTGTGAGTGGCACAGTGCCAACACCACCAGTACCGCATTTTTCCGCGACGATTGGCACAACTGGCGAGATCTGAATAAAGGCATTGCAAGGGATACAGGGGTTACCAATGAAGTGCTGCTTAACAATCATTAAAAATTATAAAAGTATTACTCCTTCAGAACGAAGAATTCCCTCCGCTTCACGCTCAATTTGAGTGCTAATGCGAAGAACTTCCATCGATCCTAAATAAATAATATTATTTCAAGAAATTCCAGATAATATGTAAATCATAATATTAAAAACAGACCTTTCAAGGTGTCCATAGCTAGCTAATACGCTGAGATTGTTTGAACTAAAAAATTAATTTTTTATCGGTAAGTAGTCCCGAGAAGGCATTCTTATTTTTACATTAAGTGCACTTTGGAAGTTCGATGGACACTGAAAAACTCTAGGAAATTTAATCAAAGAGCCCCGCCAATGACGCGTTAACGTAAACTTGCCATCTTTCAATTTACGATTTCGCGAAAGTCGTTGTGCGACAAATTGTTGGAAAATCGTTTCGAAATCGAACCGAATTGAAATCAAATCTTACACCAAGCAAAGTGGTATTACGGTCTCCCGTGCTATCTATCCCACGCGTGGTGCATTCTAAGTGTTGGTGAAAACGTGAAGATTTTAGTAGCTCATATTCGTTGCAAAAACGTTTGCAAATCGCCTTGGGGCATTAATCACGAACGCGTTTATATCATTAAAAACCGTAAATTGCAAACTTCCAATTTTCAATTGGCTGTGAAGTACTTCTTCAGTCATCCCTGGGCCCTGTTCAACTTTTTAAACCATTTTATTAAGGTAGTAAAAAATAACCGGGGATCATATTCTTTATTTTACCTACCTTTTTCATTAATTCATTAGGCTAATGACAGATAATCGCGAGGAAACGTTGAGCAATTTTCGCGCACGATTCGTAGCGACGATCGGAACGGCGGGAAGCAAGGAGGGTATTTCTTTGATAGAGGCCGTCAATAACTTCAAGTAATTTTCTAATTCGTTTTTTCTATTAAGTTAGTTTTTTGTAGCTTCTCGGTGATTGCTTTAGACTTTTCACACGAATACGAAAATTTCGTAATTTTTTACAGAAAAGATTGGAACGAGCCGCTCGAGAAGTATGTGGTCGCACTGGGGTTTCGTACTATCACGGAATTGCTGAACAATTTCCAAGATATCGTCTCTGTTCGACACGGACGTGTCTATCCGGTTGTCACCACCACCAACGAACACGTCTTCAGCCTCATCGATCGAACTAAGCGAAAGAACAAGTGGGTGGTGATAGACTTGAGTTTTCCATAAATCTCTTTTCTCCAATAAAAGCAAGAAAATTGTTGGAATTTTTGATTGGGGTATTGGACAAATATCGTAGGGGATTATCTCGCCATTTCCTGGATATAATTATAATTGAATGCAATCCAAGGAATGTATGCTTTTAATAGATAGAGTTTGTCGATGTTATCGTGGAAGTTGGAAAGAATTAAAATTTTTTAGCAATTTTAAAAATTATAACTGAAGATCCAGAAGTTTTAATTTTTACCGCCACATATACGACGATATCTGTCTAATAAAAAAATTTCCGGTTTTTATTTTTCTTTGATGTGGGGTTTTCAAATAATTTTTTATGATTACTTGTTCGTATAATTAGCATTTTTGTTCTAGGAAGCAAAAGCCGTTTTATGGTGGGAAAGTGGGCGTCTACAAAACCCACCATCAGTTCTCGGCATTCGGCGGTGCGAATCGTCAATTTCCAACGCCAATTTCCAATAATTCGCCTTCGAAGTCGAAGAGGCGAGGAAATCGCGCAACTTTTGAGTCCAACGTAAATCAACGCTATTATAGGTAAAGAAAATTGATTCTAATAATTAAAAGAAAAGGCATGGAAATGTCATTTTTTGTCTCAATTTTCAAAATTCTCCTTCGATTTTGCGACATTTTCTTGATTTGAAATTTTTTATTAAATAATTTCAAAAATCGAGACTATTCTTCGATTTTGCCGCATATTATTACGTTTTTTAGCGGAAAATTGCCAGTAAACGCTCAAGGAAATTCATTTTCCACAAGCGATTACAGTTCTGCGCACAGTTCCGCCGCGTTTTGGGACTCGAATGCGTCCAAAAAAATTGGGTTTGGTGAATCGAGTACATCGCGCAGCGCTTTTTCCTCGACTTTTTCACTCAAATCCAGCGGTAAGTTCCACGTATTTTATACACGAGAACTTTTTAATCAAAAATTGCAAGAACGAATTGAAATTCTTTGGATTTTTTAAGGAAGAAATTCGTAAAAATTTGTCCGTGAGAGGGGAGGGGGAGTTAGCTACTTCCTCCCACCTCCTAATCTCTCCGGGGCTCGCCACTGCTTTAGACCGGGTTTCACGCTGATAATCCTAAGTCATACTCCGCTCCCAAATCGAATTTTTTTTGTGCTTTTCCTCTGTCGGCGAACAACAAAGAGGTGCCTTAATATGTCTAAAGTAGTGTATAAATTGCTTAGTTTGATCAAGTGTGTGTGTGTGTGCTTATGCTTTTGGAATGTTCTCAACGAGTTCTCTAAAGTTTTTTGCTTTCAATTTTTATTGGAAAACCACAAAAAAATGAAGTTTCAAGTACTACGACTTTCAAAATAGAAGGAATATTTTTGAAATTTGGCGGTTTATTTTTAGGCTACTATGGACAACCAACACCCTTTTCGACTTCACACGTCGGCGGATTTGGACGCGGCGCGGCGAGCGTTGGAGCTCAGCGCGGCGCTAACAAAGATAAAACTTCGAGTTCTTTGCTCCAATCTAGCGGTTCGTTATTGTTGACCAAAAGGGGGTTGCACTTTACCCCTCCCCAGAATTTTTCAAAGTTTTTCTACGTAATTTGTTGCGCTAATCGATCGAGTCGATATTTATTTCTGGCAGAAATTCCAATTTTTTTATTTTTAGCCCCAATTAACAGTGGAAAATCAACCTTTTCGACTTCATATGGCGGCGGATTTGGGCGCGGTGCGGCGAGAGTGTCAAAGCAGCGCGACGCCTACGCTAACGAAAACGGAACATCGAAGCCTTTTTCCGACTTCGTTTTGACTTCCGCTCTTCTCAAATCCGCGCCAATCGACTTTTCGACCATTGCGGCGCCCGCGACGAGTAGCGGCGCCGCGTTGACTTTGGCGGAGGCGAGAGCGTCCGAGCTAAACGCAAAACTCAGATTAAAGCGCTTGGGGATCGAAAAAAAAGCGGAAGTGGCGCCGCCAATTCAAAAACTCTCTCTGGAAATGCCGAAAAATGAACAGAGGTCAGGAGTGTGTAATTTTTTTCGAGCAATTTTTCGGTTCGGAATTCCGAATTTTCGTCTTCTTTCCTCGGAATTTGGAGTTTTTTTTTAATTTTGAGGGGCAAAAAATTTAAAAATTTATAAATCACAAATTTCGACAGCTTTGGGTTAAGAATTCCGAATTTTTGAATTCTTTTCGAATTGCAGATTTGGAATTCTGTTTTTGTACTGAATTAAATGTTGAAAATTTAATTGATTGGATGTTTTATTGGAAAATATATTTTCAGTTCGTCAAGCGGTGACGTAGGAAAAAAATCTGCGATTTCTTTCATCGTTCAAAAAGACGCTAGTACGACCGCTAACAAAACGTCGTGGGAGTTGTTTATGAAAGGTCTGCAAAGCCAACGGATTCAACAGGAGAAAACGAAAACGGCTGTGCCTGCTTTTGGTAAAAACAAATTTTTAGTTAGCTTTGACGGGTAGGGGCGAGAAAATGGCAAATTTATATTCATTAGAATTTTTTTGTTGCCCTTGCTAAGAACAACATTGAAATTTTGAGCGGCAACGTAATAAACTTCCAATAGGTTGGGGAAACAATTTAAGTTTGATCGATTTGTATAGCTGCTTCGGCGCCAAATCGTTTGCCGAATACGCTGCTTCAAAAAACTGAGGCGCCACCCCAAACGAAGAGCACATTCACCGCTGTGCCTCCCTCGACCTCCGGCGACGGCAGCAGCAACAGCAGTGCTTCGGCGTTGGCGGCGAAGAAACGCGCTTACAAGACTGCTGCCGATAGTCTAAAAGAGGAAATTTTGACGCCAACGAAATCGCCACCGGCCAAGGCAAAGCACAACGTTTTCGACCAGCAATTCCAACGCAGTGGGCTTTTTCGATCGCAGGTTGAAGATCACTTTGGTTTTTTGTTACATAGTCTCCTACTAATTTTTTTTTTCTCCTATTAATATTTTTTCTTCAAATTGCGCAATTTATCACTAAATAATGAGAAAAATTGAAATTCTGTAAAATATTGCGACTCTACTATACAACAAAATTGTGTCTCCTAGAATTTTTAGCTGTAATCATGTTTTTTAGGTATTCCAACTGGACCGTTGGTGGCGGGGGGGGGATGATTTTTTTCTTGAAGCGAAATAGTTTGAATAAAAATTGCAGCAAAGTTTTGGGCATTTTTAACTATTTAATTTCGTTGGTATGTTGTTAAAAAATGGTATAGGATAGTTTTAATATCATATTTAAGATGTTGCAAATTGCAAAAACTACATCTGCGCCTTCGAATTCTTCGCCGTCCATCGAATTTGTTTCTGTAAGACATTTTTTTGTGCTTAACGGATCGTTTATTCCAAATTGGATTTAGAAAGAAGTGCGCGAGCTTGTGGCAATGGTTTATCAGGCCGGCCCGTCGATCACATTAGAGGATTTGAAGAGGACGTACTACGCCAAAAAGAACGAATATTTGACGGGGGTCAAGGTGCGAAATTTATTTGACAGTTACACATTTTATTTTCATTACAAAATGATATTTATTTGTTTTTTAGCTGGCTGATATTTTGGGTTTGAAGTGTAAGAATCATTCGATTGCTTTGCAGTCATATCAACCACCAATCTTTTCGTGCCGTTATGTCTCCTCTGACTCAGTGATTTCGTTAAGCAAGGACTGTGGTATGTTTTGATTGTTTTGTTGTTTGTATTCAAAGTTTGTGTGTAATTTTCGTTTTATTTTTTTTGTTTTATACGATTTTTGTGTTAATTTGTAAGATTTTTTTTATTTTAGACAAGCTTTTGGAGAAGATGAAGTCCGACGGAGAGCTGCCATTATTACCCACTACTGCCACGGCACCGGTGAAGGAAGAAATTTCGATTCCGCCGATAAAGGCTCCGTCTCCGAAGAATTTGCCAACGGTGAAGGAAGAAATTTTGGAAGAAATTTTGAACATGGAAAAGAAGAATGAAACGGTGTTGGCTAAGGTTACGGAAAAAGTGTTGTCGGCGGCACCCGCCAAAATGGCCACACCGAATCCACCCTCTCCACTCTCCAAGCATAGCCTTAGGGCCGGCGATTTGTTGGTTCAGCCGATGATAGACGAACTGAAAAATTTTACGGTCGGTGGGAAGCGCGATGCTCTTAAGAAATTTGCATGGCCTGTGGTGAATCTGGGGCCGTCGAGCAGTGAGAGTTGTACCCGAATCGATCGTATCACTTCGGATCTCTCGAAATTGAGCATCGAAGAGGCGGAGAGCGCTTCCGAGAAGAGTTTCACTGAGTCTGACGTGCTCTTGACATGCGCTGAGCGCGCGGAGGCGAGAATTGCGAGGCCGACGATGCAGGAAATTAAGCGGGTAACTTAATTTTTTGTGGATTTTTTTATAACATGTTTCGTACCTTTTTCTCAACAATTGCGAATTTTTCAGTCGCTTTCGAGACTCGAAAATTCCCACACCCCTGGCGATGAGCGATTCTTTAACTCGGCGCACATGATGACGATGATGGACAAGAATATGCTTCACATTATGAATCGTTTCAAGTTTTCCAAGAATGAGGCAAAGCGAATCGTCAGCGAAAAATTCAATGGCTCTATGGGTTATTTGGAGTAATTCTCCATTGTTTTTAAACGTAATGTAAAAAGTACGATTAATTTTTCTAATCGATTTTCAGCTAATGTTGTATGACATATCTTTGCATGAAAGATGACATATCCCGGCACGATGGATCTCTCAACCTTGAGCAGTGAAGTGTTTGAATAAATTTATTTTGGTAATAAATTTAGCTTTTGATTTTCAGATTTTTTTTGCTTTATCAAACTTTCTATTCACTGCTTGACTATGTTATGGAATGCTTTTGTGTTGGTTGATTTTTTTAATTATTTTTAATTAAATTGTTACGGAATCTTAAAGATACCAATTTTGTTGGAATTTTACGAGGACATAAAAGTTATTGAAAGGTTTTGGATTTGCTTTATTGAAGTGTGTGCTTTCACGTTTATCGTTCACATTTTTTAATTTTTCATGTTTTTTAAACGATTTAGATTTGGAAATTTTAATAGGAGTAATTTTATTGTGTTTGTTGAAGACTTTTGATGTTGAAGACTTTTTTTCGAACTTGTTAGTGTCTTTTCAATTATCATTGTTTTGAATTGGCGCCAATTTTATTGCAAAATGTTCAGTTTTTGTTTGCAAATTTGTTGAGAAAATCTTCGCAAATTTTCAATTTTTTGCGAATTTTCTAAGTAAATTTTTTAGTCGGATTTTCTAAGTAAAATTTTTGTTAGATAAATTATGGTATCTTCGAAAAATTAAAAAAAATATTTTATCAATTGTGTTTGTTGAGGAATGATTAATTTAAGTATTTAGAATATTTCATAATGGTACGCGTTATTATCAAAGGTGGTGTCTGGAAGAACACGGAGGTTTGATTTTAGAGTTTTTTTTGGGTATTCGAATGGTTTCGAAATTTCAAAACTTTTTAGGATGAAATCCTCAAGGCGGCCATCATGAAATATGGCAAGAACCAGTGGAGTCGTATCGCCTCACTTCTCCATCGAAAGTCCGCAAAACAGTGCAAAGCGCGCTGGCACGAGTGGCTCGACCCGCGCATCAAGAAGACGGAATGGTCGCGCGAGGAGGACGAGAAACTCCTGCATTTGGCGAAGATTATGCCCACTCAGTGGCGAACTATTGCGCCGATTGTCGGCCGAACCGCCGCTCAATGTTTGGAAAGGTTTACTTTCTTAATTTTTATACTACTANTTCAATTAGTTGGGTACAAACAGATTTGTTTTTTCTGAAACCATGTTGGTCATGTGGTAAAATATTTTGTTGCTCAAAAAATATTAGAAGTTTGTCGAAAACAATTTTTCCAAACATTTCAGTTAGTTACTTCTGATTTAACAAATCCGAAAAAACTCAAGGGGGCATGTCCCTCTCTAACTTCTCTTAAATATGCAACTGAACTATTGTAATAACAGTTTATTTTTATTACAAAATGAGTGGAAAAACCACTGAACTTTGCGCCATTCAAATTCAGTTCTTCTTTCGCGACGCTCCCAGATTTTTTTTCATATAACAGTAGGAGAATGCATCGAAAATACATCTTCAATGTGTATTAATTTGTTCTTAGGTATGAGCACTTGTTGGACGAGGCTCAACAGCGGGCTGAGGGTTTGGACGACTCGGACACTTTGAAGGAGGCGAAGAAGTTGAAGCCCGGTGACGTGGACCCCACTCCCGAGACGAAGCCCGCCCGACCCGATCCCATTGACATGGACGAGGATGGTAGGCGAATTTTTCAAAAACTTTTTTATTAAAAAATTTCATAAATAAATTTATTTATAAAAATATTAATAAAATGTTTTTATTTTATGGTTTTACGTTTTGGTTTATATTATTATTAGAGCTGTACTCGTTCTCGAGAGCTGAGTACTCGTCCACCTATGCTCGGGGCATTTTGGTTTATATTATTATGGGATTTTTATAGACTTTTGATTGCTTTTTTCTTTTGTTGGTTTTGATTAGAGAAAAATGACTTTGTCTTTTAGAGCTGGAAATGTTGTCGGAGGCACGCGCTCGTCTCGCCAACACGCAGGGCAAAAAGGCCAAACGAAAGGCGCGCGAAAAACAGCTCACCGAGGCGCGCCGCCTCGCCTCTTTGCAAAAGCGTCGCGAGTTGCGTGCCGCGGGCATCGGCGGCGGAAATGGCAGTTGGCGGTTCAAAAAGAAGAACATGATCGACTACAACGCGGAGGTGCTTTTTTATCGCTTTCTGAATTGAATTGTTGTAAAGTTTTCCCGAATGGTCATGAAATTGTTTTCATCTCGAAACGGATTTTTTGCCTTGAATTGTGCAAAATGAAAATTGTGTCTGCAATTTTTGAAATATTCTTTCAAAACAATAAGCAATTTGTTGTTTTGTAATTGTGACCTTTGTATTTTTTAGATTCCGTTTGAGAAGAATGTCCCGGCTGGATTTTACGATCCATCGGACGATCGTTTTGACAAAAGTAAGCAGGTAAAACTGGATGATCGACCGCGCGAGGTGAAGGAAATCGATGAACGCAAAAAGGATAAGGAGAAGTTGAAGCGCAAAAAGTGAGGATTTTATTTATTTTTATTTAATTTTTAGTAGATTTCAAAATGAATTCTTGCTTTGGTGTAAAAGCACAATTAAAAGTTATACTCATGAGGTTTTGCTCAAATTTTTTTCCAGCTAGTGGCGTATTTATGGGGGGGGGGGGAGCAGCACTGGGAAAAGTTTTGGGATATTTAAAGTAAATCGGAGGAATGCCAGTGACATATCCTGGATTGGGATATTGCTAATTTTGGATTAACTTTTTCTGCTTTCTGGCAAGATTCAAAAATGTTAACTTTTATCACTGAATTTTTATTGAATTTTTTTAATTAATATTAAAAAAAATAAGTGCGTTGGACGTGACAAAAACGTCGTTAATATATCTTTTTCTATAACTGATTTATTATGTATTTTTGTTTTTTTTATTAGTAGGACTTGTTTGACAGCAAATATGTCTAACCAAAAAGTTTTAAGCTGAATTTTAAAATGTTTGTTTTGGTAGTTTCAAATTTCTTTACAATTACAAAATTATGGTGAATTGGTGGAAAATAGTTGAAAATGTATGACCAAAAGTAGATTCATTAGTGTATTTTCATTACAATTTTTGAACGTGGCTTTGAAAAATTGGCAAGTAATTTCTGCATATTTGTATGTTTAGAGCGGAAGAGACTCCTGAGTCGATTTTCTCAGAGAAGCACGAGAAGAAGCGCAGCAAATTGCTTCTGCCCGAGCCGCAAATCTCCGACAAGGAGTTGGAGGAGATCGTGAAGATCGGCCACGCGTCCGATACGGTTCGCGAGTTGGTGGACGAAAATCCGACGAGCACCCTTCTCCACGACTACAACGAGTCGGCGCGCGGTGGGGTGGCGGCCGCGCGCACTCTTCGCACGCCCGCCGCCTCCTTTGACAGTGTGGCGAGGGTTTGCTCTTTTTTCAAGTTTCTAAAAACCTAAAATGAATTAAATTTGTTCCGTTTTTTTAAGTGAATTGAGTCATATTGTGCAATTTTCGATAATAATTTTTTTGCTTGGGAACAACATGAGGTAGCCAAAACTTTTTTTCTCATATAAGATAGGCAAAGTTCTGTGCTGAAAATGTTTTGTACGATAAAATACTTTTTATGAAAAATATTTATAGGAAAAACAAATATGAAAGAAATTCCGCCATAAAATGAATTTTTTACCTCCAGTAAACGTCCCAGCCAAAAAGTTTGAGATGAAAATATTTATTCGATTTTAGCTGTCAATTAACTTTAAAGCTGTTTACTTTTTCGCTCAAAATTTGGAATTGCCTACTACTTGCACAAATGCAATTGAGTTTTTGGCCATCCAAAAAGGCAAGCACTGAATGTAAATTAAACATACAACAAATTATGCAAAATCTGCGCATAATTTAAGTATTTTTAATTTTTTTTCCTTTTTCGTCCGATTAGAATTTGTGCAGGGGGAAAAGCAGGAAAAAGTGATTGCGGCTAAATATGAGAAAGTGGTGGTGGTGTGGACTTGGTTATATGTATGTGCGTTTTGGTGAAAGTGTGGGGTAGAAGCGGGTGTGGAACTGTGCAATGGGAAAATGTATGGAGGGGGTGATTCTTATGCAAAATTATTCAAAAAATTCATCAGTAATTCGCTTAATGAATATTCAAAAATTGTTTAGTGGCGGGTTTGGTTGGTATATATAGGCGAGCGCTCGCCGCAATATTTGCCATTTTTATATGAATTCAGGATGCTTATTTTTTCGAACAGTTTGACATTTTTTGTTGTTGAATTAAACGCTTTACAGTTTTTAACATTTTCAAATTTTTTATTTTAAATAAAAATTGCTTCTCTAAAAAATAAAAATTGCGCTTATTTATTAAATTTTTAATAGAACAATTTTTTAAACATTTCTGAAATGTAAATAATTTTTTGGTTCAGGTAGATTTTATTTATTCATTTTTGGAATTTTTATCTAATATTCCCCTCTTTCTCGTTTTGAATGGTTAATGCTCAAAAATGACCTTTCACGGACGGCGGCCAAAGCCCGAATTTTGTTTATTTTTATTTTTGGTTCTTTTTGCAAATGCCATTGCCGATGCGCTGATAATCCAATCAAGTGGCGCCTTTATCACTTTCATTGAGAGAATTTTGTGGGATAGTAATCCCATTTGCTTTTTCTCATATTTTAATAGCTGCCGTCCTTTTTCCTTTTTGGGATTTTAAAAGGCTTAGACTTTGGAGTGAAAATTTCGATACTTGTAATTAACGCTTTTTTGCGACTTTGGAAAAAATATGTTTCCCAATATAGTATTTAACAACAATTAATTTAATCAAGCGAAAGTCACCTAAATAGATTCTATTTTTGTGAATATTTGGAAATTGGTTGAAATTTTATGAGTTGAAATCAATTGATCTTTTAAACTTATAATGGGGAAATGAAAAGCGATACGAATATAAATTGTGTACAAATTCTAAATTAACTTGGCTCGCTGAGTGTATGAAAATACGAGATTTTTAGGCTGCGGATGATCTTTTGGCGTTGACAAACGTGGAGACGCCGTTGAAGGGCGGTCTGAACACGCCTCTGCACACTCTCGACTTTGCGGGGCCGAATAGCACTCGTCAGCCAATTGCTACGCCAAACACCGTACTCTCGGCCGTAGCCGCTACGCCAAGATCCATCGCTGACGGACGTGAGAATTTATTGTTTTTGCAAAGTGAAGAAATTTTTGTGTTATTTTTAAACACTTACAATTCAAGTTGAATTTACTGGGAAGTCATACTGAAAATTGAATTCGCGAGAGCTTTTTTTTACCATTTGACCCATTTACACAAAAATTCTTTCAGAAACTCCGGCCTCCCAGTTCTCGGCTACGCCCGGCTCGACGCCATTTCGCGATCAGTTGAACATCAACCGCGAGCGCGATGACGTCTTTGGGAAAGATCAACTCCGAAAGCAATTTCGCGCTCTTCCAAAGCCGAAAAATGACTTTGAATTGGTCGCACCGGAATTGGAACCGTCGGATGAAGCACAAGAGGAGGTGGCGCATTTGCTTTTTTAATAAACTTGAGTTTTCGCAAATTCGTGTGGTTGCTAAAATTTGTACAATGAAAATTGAAGATATTTAAAAAAATTCACTTAACTCTTCTGTATTTTTAGGATTGGATTGAGGACGCGGAGGAGGTGAAACAACGGCGCGCTGACGAATTGGAGAAGCGACGTGTGGCCGAGTTGAAGCGCCGTACGCAGGCCGTCCAGCGAAATTTGCCATTGCCAACAAAGCTCAACGATCTCTACAAAAAGGGGGCTGCTATTCGCGGCGAATTCACCAAGGTTGGTGTTATTTTTTATTCCGCATTTTCTGGATTTTTTCTTCTTTTTTATTATCTTTTTTTGAAAGAACAATTTCAAAAATTTGGACGGTCCCTGACAAATTTCCAATTCAAGGCTTCAAAAAAGCAATTTTTGATCACTTTTCTTTTATATTTTTAATACATTTTTAATAATCGAAACAAAGCAAATATTTGCAATGCAATACTAACAACAAAAAACAGCAGCAACAACATGTTTGCAACTTCTTTTAAGCGGATATTATTTCTCTTCGAACAACAGCAAAATTTGATTAAAACGATTTAAAGATGTAAAAGGGGGCCGCCAGCCGTTACCTCTCTCACTTTCCATTTTTTTCTTCATTGTTTGATTTTGTGAAAGATGCGGAAATTTGCCGTTTCACAACGATTTTTGTCTGATTTTTGTGCTGTTTGTAAATTTTGATTTTTTGTGTTGTTATTTTTTATGTGTTAGCGTTTTTGCGTAAATATTTTAATAAAAAATGTGCAAGAACAATTTGAAAGTTTTTTTTCCGATTTTGAATTGTTTTGCACTGATCCCTCAGCTGTTTTTTTTAATTTTTTCTTAATGCTACGATAGGATTGCTGTCTGAGAATTGGTGAAGCTAAATTAAGTAAAAGCCGACGGTAAATTAAATGAATTTCGATGCGAGGAAAGGAAGAAAGTAAGCTTTTTGAAATGGGACGTAAGCGGCTTTTAGCTTTAGAAAAGAAATTATTCAAGTAAGAAAGGAAAATTATTTGCCCGCCGCTTACTCATTGGTCATATTTTTTGCTGAAAATGCGTAATATTTGTGTTGTTGTGGTGGCGTTTGTTGTGTTGTTTTTGTTGTGTTTGCTGTTTTTGAGTTGGGTTATTATTAGTTTTAGTTTTTAAGCAAATGACGAATGAAAAAAAGGAAAGCAATGCAAAGAAAAGAACGCAAACATAAAAGGAGAAACTTTTTGGAAAGCATACTGTGCTATTTGAAATCGAGAAAAAAAAAGTGTAGACGATCGTATACGAATTTAAAAAAACTGGGTTAGGGATATAGTCGAAAAAAACCTTATACATATATGTTTGACATGCATTCTTTGACCGATTCTTTTGTTTTGATAACAAAATGTGGGCGATTTTCAATTGAACATGAATTCAAAAATATATTAGTCGGATGGAAATATCCATTTATTCTTCACTCACTGAAAGATAATTGACTGACTCGAGTAAAAGATATACGACTTCGCTTGTCTTACACAAACAAATTTGGGAAAATTGGCGCGGATTAGCGAGGAAATAACAAACGTTTTCTGGTAGGAATTGGTGAAAGTGTTAAGAGAATCTGTTGAGTGAGTGGGGGGGGGGCGAAGAGTGAGTTTGGGTAATATGAATTAAAAGCACATCTGCGGTTGATGAACATAAAAGAAGGGGTGGGGGAGGAAATGAAATTAATGTAAAACATATAATTTATAGTGACAAAACAATGTGTTGATATGGGAATGAAGAAGTTGTCATGAATTCTTGCTGACAGCTTCCTCGTGCAAAGCGATGATGTAGGAGCGTGGGTGGGGGTGTGCAAAAAATAACTTTGGTTTCTCTCCCGCGGCGTTTATTGGACAGAAAACGTTCGTTATTGCTTTCTTGTGGAAATAGGTACAAAATATCGTTTGAAGAATCCATCAAATTGCTAGTTTTTTATGTGATTAGCTTAGGAATTTGTGTTTGCTTTTTGTTTGTATTTTTTATTATTATTTTGTCTAAATTTGTTGGGGGTGATTTTATGATTCATTGGAGAATTTACCCGTTTTTTTGTTCGATTTGTACAAAAAAATGAAATGGCAATATCGAAGACTGGGCAAAATCGATTACAAAAATGAAAAAAAGTGGTGAATGCTATGGGAACGCAAAGGTGTGTTGTGTGTGTGTGATTCGTTTGGCCTTTTTTTTTGCTTTTTATGGCAATTTTGTTGGTTTTTTGTTGTGTTTTGTATACATTTTTGCTTTTTTTCATCTGATTCCCTCCCTAATTTTTTTCGATTTTTATGACTTGGAGTGAATCATTATTTGCTTTTTCGAAATGGCTCAAAATCTCTTCTTAAAAAAATAAAGCCAGAAAGCCAAAAAATGTATAATGCCAAAAAAACTTGCATTTTCAATTTGGTGTTAATATGTACTGTAACAGGAACAAAAAGTTTGAATTGGAAATTGAATGAAAGCTTCATTACAAAACAATAAAAAAAATGCTATTATTTATTTTAAAGAAATGGCAGTTTTGCTTAAAATTGAAAATCAGATCATTTTTGATTGAAATTCTCAACTCTATTCTTAGTTTTGAATGGAATCAAACGAAAACAAATAATTTTGCAATAAAATAATATTTTTAAAAGATGATGGAAAATGGAGAGAAACGAAATGTCATAAATTTTTGGCTATAGACAATAGAATTTAGCGTAAAAATAAATAAATAAATAATCGAAGCAAACTGTAAAAATGCTGAAATGTGCCAAAAATAGAAGAAGAAAAAGGGAAGAAAAACGATGGGAATTTTTTGTTTTGTTTTGTGAAATAATAGAAATTAAAAAAGAATAAATATAATGGATGAAAATTTGTGAAAAGTCGATGATTGGTGGCACGTTTTTCGAAGAATTATTCTAAAGGAATTTTATGGCTAAATTTTCTTTCCCATTATGGTGAACTTTGATTGAACTTTTGTAAAGAAAAAACGAATTTTGACGAAGTTATTTTGAAGATATCTGACCCACCAAACACAAATGCAAACGAAGAAACAAAGCAACCACAAAAATTTAGCAAAACGTTGAAAGAGACAGAAAATGCAAAATACAAAAAAATGCAAAATACAAAAAAACCTGGAATACGTTTTTGTTTTTTTACAAAAATACCGTACAATTTGACGAAGTAAACAGAATTGGAAAGTTTAGGCGGATGACGCGATCAAGGCGGAGATCTACGCGCTCATGGAGTGGGACGTGAACGGAAGATGTCCGACTGAGGTGTTTTCGCCCGAAGAGATGGTGGAGGCGCGCAAGCTGATCGACGCGGAGGCGGGCGTCACGCCGAGTCTCGACGCGAACATGTGGCAGGTGATTTCGAATTGCGCGGGCGAGCTGATTCGCCACCAAGGCCGCTTCACTCGACTCAACAACCTCGGTCGAAAGGATCAACTCGAAGCGCTCTCCGACTATTTTAACGTGAGTTTTTTTTTGTTTTTCATAAATACTCTTTTCGTGTCCAGAAGATAGAACAATTTTTTGAAGAGTTTCGAATAGCAACGGATTGGTTGGGCATTCACAAGTGAAATGTTCCAGCCAACTTATAAAATTAAATTTTATTAAATTTTTTTTAAGTTTTAATTTCTTTTTTGCCTCCCGATTTGCCCTTCTTTTAACTGCGCAAAAAAGGTTCTGCGAGACGAGCCCACATTGGCGAAGAAATTTTAAAAAATAAACAAGAATGAAATGCAAATTAAACCGCTTTTGGAAAATTTGTTTAGCGGTTGTGAGTTTGGCGGTTGTGAGCAGTCAAGAAAGACTAATATTTATGCAAATTTTATTTACTTTTTCTTCCGGAATTTGAAATTTCGAATAACAGCGACCTTTTCTATAGGCAAACGAAATTTGTAAAAAAATTTGATATCAGAAATTATTTTTATTTTTGATATGATTTTTGATGGAACCATTTTTATGGGAATTGGTGAAAATTTAATAAAATTTTGTGGTGAAAGGAAAAAATTATAAATCTTTTTATGTTTTACGGTATTTCGTAGAATTTTTTTCTAGTTAATTTGCTTTCAAAAATGTAATTTCCGGCTTTTCTTTTTTCACATTTTTTTCATTTTCCCCAAAATTATTTCAACAGAATAGAAGAAGAAAAAATTAAACGGAAACTGAAATTTTGGGGATTTTTTTTGCTCGCTTTTAAGACAACAAAAGTGGAAAAAAGATAATAAAATAAACATTGAATAAAATGCGCCAATATATAATGAAATTTTGTTGTTGGCCAGCCAGATAAAGTTAATATAATAACAATAAACTTGAAATTTGATAGGCAAATAACAATAAATTCAAGAAGATAAACTTATTGTTTTACTTGCGGTCGAATTGAATTTTTTTGAGCGAAAAGGCGAATATTTGCGCAACGTATTTTCTGGCTGTATTGAAAATTATTATATCCACAAATTAATCCGATTAGACGATTCTTCGGCTTTTGGAAATGAAAACTTTGCTGGGTGCGCATGACTGTTGTATGAAGAAAACGTCTCAATTAGTGGGGGGGGGGGGTAACCAGCTATCCCCATGAAGAAAAAAAATTTAAAGAGACAAAAAGCTTTTGCGAATCCAGCACTGGATGTAGCGGTTTGGGGAAGAGGCGGCTATAGAGAACATTGTTAAGTTGACTATTTAATGCCAAAATAAAGAGCTTGTCGAAAGCATTCTAAAAATACCTTTTATCTTCGTAACCAAATTATATAAGTCTTTAAAAATTTATATAATTTGGTTACGAAGATAAAAGGTGTTTTTAGAATGCTTTCGGCAAGCTCTCAGTCTTTAAAAATTTAGAATTTTTGGCTCTTAGTCACGGAATCCCCACAGAAAATTTCGAGGCTCGCCATTAGTCTCAACACCCCCGCGAGGGCTTATTTTTGCATCTTAACAGCTTAAAAATTAATTTGAAATTTTTTATTTATCAGTCAAAAATTTACGTTTTTAAAACTAATTTCCGTTATGCCTTGAAATTGAATAATTTTCAAAATTCATTCCATTATTTTTCTCTCCAATTTGTCGTTTCTCGTGAGGACTCATGGGGCCAGTTCAAAAAATGCATAAAAATTTGTCATTTGAATTTATTTATTTTTTCAAGATTCACTACAATTGGATGACGCAACAGGCGAAGCGAACTGGCAAATTGGAGAATAAACTCAAAGTGAAGCTGGGCGGATATGCGGTAATTTTGCACATAATTTTGAATATTTATCTTTGAATGGTTTTTAAAATTCAACATTGCTTTTAGCGAATATTGGGGGTACAAAGGCGGAAAATAGGAAGAAGGGGGATTATTACGGAATAATTTGTTCAAAACGATTGCAAAACCTTGTTTTTTCAGGGCATTCAAGCCGGCCTGCAGGCGAAAATCGACGAACTGCGAAGGGATTCGGATCGTCTTCACATCGAACTCAAAACATTCCAGCGCCTCGAAGAGAATGAGGAGAAGGCCATCGTCAAACGACTGGAGACGTTGAAGGAAGAGGTAAAAAGTTGCATTGAATTGAAAATTTTTTAGAGAATTTTTGCTTTAATCATAGGTAAAAAATTTTGGATCCCCCCTCCCCATTCGGACCCCCCCCCCTCCCATTCCTCCGCGCAAAACTTTTTTTGTTGCCTCACCAGCNCCACACTGGATTATTATTTGATTTATTTATTGCATGATATGTGTGTAAATACGAAATTTTTGCCTCTTTATTTTTTCAACATGCATTTTGTGTACTTTCCGAAGGCTTTAAAGGAAATTGGATTCTGTTTGGATTTTTGATAAGTTCCTTTTTCCTTGCTTTTTTGTGAGTGTGGCGGCGCATGAAAAAGACTTTTGTACGGCAATTTTTTCGGTGAGAAAATTTCGCGCTTTTAATCGAAATTCTTCTTTTTTCAAATCTTCAATGTTGATTTCGAAGAAAAAAAATATGGAAATAACTGAATATGTTACCGGAAAAAGACAAATTTCCGGTAAGACATTCTTGGAGAAAAATTTGAAGAGTTGTGTTAAGTAATTCCGATCAATTATCTGAAGTGCATAATGTTTAATTATAAAACACTTTTTTTCGTAATCAAACATTTTGTAATTCGTTGTGTTCTTCGAAGAAGATTTTCCCACGCCCTCGTGTGTGGGAAATTTAAAGGAAATTTATCGGGATTCTGTTTAAAAAATTGAGCGGTTTTGAGTGATGAATATTATCTAGTTATTCAATGAACTCCAACCATTCCATTTTAGCTGAAAGTGCAAGAGGAGCGTCAAAAAGAGCTCCAGAAGCGCTACGACGCGCTTCAGCACCGTCGCTGGGAGTTGCAGCAAATCGAGGCTCGCGAAAGCGCCACCACCGCCGCCGCGCCCGTCGTCTACGCAGCCGCGCCGGCGGCGGAACAAGAACAAATGGAAACATAAGACTTATGTATGAAAAAAATCAGTTGAAATTGAATCCTTTGACATTTTCGGTTACACAAAAAATTAAAGGAAAATTTTTTTTGTGAAGCTTGTATTTATTTCGGGGAGTATAAGCACCTAAATTGCAGGTTTTTGGCATTGCATGCGGTTGTAAGCGGCTTTTTGAAGTACGTATTTTTTTGTTTTCTGTTGTTTTGTCCAATTAAATGTGTATTTAATTTTCTCTTAATTCCTTTTTAAATTTTTGGTTTACGGGAAATGACAGAGAGATTCGCCGGAAAAGTTGAACCCATTAAAAATGTTTCAACAACAAAAAGCGATCCGATGGATGCAATGGCTAGTGGGAGAAAATTAGTAACCTTTTCTTTCCCTTTTGGGATTTTCAGGTGAAAATGAGTGAAAAGTTTTTATTGGTTTGCGCCAACTTTTTAGCCGTGTTTTGGCGCTTTTGATTTTTCCGTTATTTACGAGTGGATTGTGCTCAGCGCATAAATCTTCACGAAATGGATTTGGGAAAGTTTTCACGAGGGGTATCATGTGGAGATTTTGGAAAGCTTCACGGAAAACATTCAAAGAAATTCCCAAAAATTGTTTCACAAAAATTGTTTTAAAAATGGCCACTTTGAATGTTTCTTTCGGCGAAATGCAAAAATTCTCCCCCCGCAAATTATTGTTGACTTTTTTATTTCAAAAATGCTCGCTTTCAAGTTTTCAATTTTGCTTGGAGAAGAAAAATACCGTATCACTTTTTGGGAAAAGCCGAATAGAATTTTTCGCCTGGAAAGATTATTATTATTATCTTTTCCAACATAATCTTTAACTTTGTCCACACAATAATAAAAAAATATTTTCAAATATATCTCATGAAATTGGATTTTTTGCTTTTCTGCACACTTTTAAAATTCTCTTTAGAAAATTCCGTTATGTTCCATTTTTTTGACATTTCCTTTTTTTTGCAGTGAAGACTTCGGCAGTGCCAAACAAAAACCAGTAATCCTCAATTGACATTAATTTAACTCACAGCACACTTTGCCCCAATGTTTTTTGTCTTGAAAATCTCTGCCCCTTAACCCCCCCCCCATTCAAATTTTATATAGGCGTGCATAAACCGAATCAACATTTTTACATTTCAAATTTAATCATTCATCATGATTCGCTTATCATGAAAAACTTATTGAAAATTTTCCAAAAATTGAAAGTAAATTGCAATCGCTAAAATTCTAAACCCTTTTTGAAATAAATAATAATCGATTTAGTATAATTCCAAATTTTCATAATGTAATTTAAAACGGTGTTTACGGTAGAAAAAAATACATAGGTGTAATTTATGTTACAATGAGTGACACATTTTCGGAAAACAACAA
This sequence comes from Deladenus siricidicola, assembly GCA_009724625.1. Classification (NCBI taxonomy): domain Eukaryota; kingdom Metazoa; phylum Nematoda; class Chromadorea; order Rhabditida; family Sphaerulariidae; genus Deladenus; species Deladenus siricidicola. The sequence goes on along the minus strand of SAUE01000130.1, from coordinate 75,792 downwards.
CGGTGAAAATTGTCTCATTCCAGCAAATCCCCCTTGGAAATTGTAATTTTTTCATTCGCTCACATCACTCACTCATTTTTTCGCAACTGAATTGTGATATCAACATCAAACAATAATAATAATATCACACTCATTCGCTCATCTCATCTCCCACTTATTCCTCATTCGCTAATTCTCACTGAGAGGAGAAGGACGTTTCCTCACCGACACGAAGAAAAAAAAGAGCAACAAAACAAACGAACAAATAAATAATCCAACAGCGAGAGAAGAAGAGAGGGGGGAGGTAGAGTGAGAAATGAGTCGCGTTAAAACAATGCAAAAAGTATCGTAAAACTCTTGTTGTTGTCACCAAGTTTTCTGGCACTTCAAAATGCTGCGAAATTCCTCCACGACAAAATTTATTATATCAATTGAACGACGCACACACACACAAATGCACACACTCAAAATCGAATTTATAATTGTAAAAATGTATTATTAGTATTTGTTTCAGTAACGAACAACAAAAAATTTCAAAACCCCGAAAAAATCCAAATCGTCTCCCCCGCCAAAATTGCCTCCTCACTTTTTTTTATCCGAAAAGTCAGTCTGAGATTTGAGTTAATGTTAATTAAATTAAAGGGTTGGCACTTATTATTTTATGTATTTTTGCAATGTGATTGTTGCGCATTTCTCACCCCCTTCAGAAATGCAAAATTTCTATGCAAACTGCCAAACGACAACAACTATGACACGAAGAATAATAGTAACTGTAGAGAAAAGCAGGTGCCAATTCTTTCCTTTTCAGCTTTCTTTTCCTTTTGCTTTCCTTTTTCTGCTTATGCCAAAATTTTTTCTTTTTCAAAAAATCCAAAAGTGCCGTTTAGTGCAAATTGTCACTGGATATTACTGTCTCCCAGTTTGCTTGCCTTTCTCATCCAATTCTTTCCTTTCTCCTCTTTCACTGTCTATTCTTTCCTTTCTCGTGCTTTCTTCCTTTATTGTGAAAAATAAAAATCCCCCCCCCTTCGTTTTCCATACACAAAAATGGCGTACTCAAATAATTATCATTTTGCTGCTATTCTCAAAGCGAAAAATCATTTCAATTTCTCATTTTAATTGAGCGTTTATTCACTACGAAAATAATCGAAAAATAATGGCAATTTTTGAAAATTTTGCAGCGTTTTGAAAGGAATCTTTTCAAATTTATTAATTCCAAGATTAATTCTTTTATTAATTCAAAAATTCTTTTTGACCTCAACTTCAAATTTTTTTTAATTCCGAAAAATTGAACAAAAATGCCATCTAAAAAAATTAAAATTCAATTTTGATTGTTTTAAAAATTGAAAAAATCTATGAGAAATGTTTATGTTTTTCAAACTGATTCCACAAATTATGTAAAACAAAGTCCCACACAGAAAAAAAATTAAATGAAAATAAGTTTTCAAAAAGCTCATATTTTACAAATAAATTAACGCAAAAATTTTGGCCAAAAATATTTATAAATTTACAATTTTTCACACACACACACAAAAAATGAGCAAAAATAAACAAAGATAAATAAATACGAACCGGATATCTGGACTGAATAAATTTCTGTTCGAGACAATGCCAAAAAGACAGTTGGAAAAAATTCCATTAACTTAACTTTTCAGTTAAATTTCCATTTTCCCCGAACTTTTTTTCTATCGGCTGTTCTGTGTTTTAGTACTATTTTTTGATTATACATATCGATCGACATCATTTCTAATTTTTCTAATTGGGACTAACCGTCGACATCATTTCTAACTTGGACTAATCGGCTTATCGATCATCACCTCCATGGTTTATGGGATATTTAAAGGTTCTAAAAAACGCGGAAAAGTGGAAATTCAACTTTAGCCAAAGTTAAATTAATTTTGTAAACACTGGAAAAAAGTTAATATTTAAAAAAAATTAATATTTCGAGGGGATAGTTGATTTGACGGAGAGGGAAAAAACTCTGCAAAAATTCCCTACAGTATTCCACAAAAAGACGTACAGTATTCAACGAATGAGTAAAAATGGAAATATTTGAAAAAAATGGAAATATATAATTTATCGGAAAAACTGCAGAAATTTACCCGAGAAATTGATTTGAAAAATAGTTTTTCATATTTTACTGAATTTTTGAATTAAACGAAAAAAAAATGTTTAAAATTTAGCTAAAATTCATCATTTCTCAAAAAATTTATCGGTAGAAAATATTTTTGAATAGTTAGTTTTCTGTTGGAAAATCTTCAATTTTTACCGCTCAATTAGTTGATATCAAAAATTTGGTCAGAGACTAAAAAATACGCAAAAAATTCTCGCAAAATTCCATGGCAGGCAAAGAAAAAATAATGTCGAGAGAGAGATAGAGCAAGAGAAAGAAAGTGAGAGAGAGCATCTTCGAATGATTTACGAGAAAAGAAAAAAATCCCAAAGGTAAGAAAGAAGCAAAGCTTTGCCAAGAAAAGAAATGTACCGTAAAATGTAAATGACTTGCGCGTCGCCTCAGAAGAAGAGCGCGGCCGCCGCCGCCGACTCCGCAACGTACGCATTGTTGTTGCCGTTCGCTAGGACAACAACGCCGGGTTGTTGTTGTTGATGTTGGTGATGATGATGGAGTTGTTGTTGTTGCTGTTGGAGGTGTACGGTGTCCATCGATCCCACCGTACACATTGCGGCCGACATTCCACCGTTGTTAATGCCACCGCCGCCGCTGGCGAGCATTTCGCCCGACAGCGTAGCGTATTGCTGTGGCGTCATTCGCTTCTCTTTTTGCCTTCGGTTGCTGAAAGAAAAATAACAATTTGTATTTTATTGTTCTATGTTTTCGAAATTTTCCCATCTAGACAGGATCGCTGAGGAGCAAGCAGATCCAGAGGGCCGGAGATGGCAAGCTCTATACAAGCAATCCCCCTTTCCTCAAGAGCTCGACCATTTGGCAGGGCTATGTACGCCAAGGGAGCTGGCAAAAAGAGATGAAAACTCCCTACCAAAACCACACGCGCACCACCTCCTTCTCCAGCTGCAGGTCGTTGGCGACGTGGGTGATCTCCTGCGCGTTCGGCTTCGAGTTCTTCTGGAAGTGGTACTCCAGCCGCGACTTAATCTGCACCTCGATCGACGTGCGCTTCTTGCGCTTGCGGCCGCCGGTGCCGCCACCGCCGCAGCCCACCTTGTCGCCGAAGCTAGGGTTGGGCGTGCCGCTGGTCGAGTCCGCCTCCTCCAGCCACTTGAACAGCAGCGGCTTCAGCTTGCACATGTTCTGCAAATGTGAAAAATTTTTTTATTAATTTTTGGACTCGGAGCTTTAATGCAAGTAGAATAATTCAAAAAAATTAACTTTTTAGCATTAATAAAAATTTAAATTTGCAATAAAAAAATAATTTTTTACTTTTACCAAAGAAAAATTAAAAGTGCAAAATTAGAAATTTTTTCAATGTTTTTGAAAAAAAACTTAATTTCAATTAAAAAATTTTTTGCGCTCGCAAAAAACATTCTGCCAAAAATTCGAAAAAATGAAAATCACAAAAAAATTAATTTCCATTAAAATTATCCATTTTTCTGCACTGAACACAAAACATCGCCCAAAACGATAACGTTCATAGAGCACAAACACAACAAAACAAACAACAACAAAACATATGGCAACAAAAACGAACAAAATATGGAGAATACCAACACAAAAGTTAATCAAAAAATTATTCAAAAACTTTTTTCATAAAAAAGCCCACCATCAATAAACAATCTTCTTTTTGGGCACATTTTTATCGACGCCAATAATAACAAAAAATAATAAAACAAAATAAAACATAAAATTTAATGCAATTCAATCAAAAAAGAAATCTCAAATTTTTGAAATTTCCTCGTCGATTCACACAAAANTGGGGCCGCATTTAGTGGGGGAAGGAGTGGGGAAGGATCGAGGAGTGGACGAAGAGTGAGTAGAGGTGAAGGGAATGGGGAGGACGCTGGGAGATAGGGAGTGAGGGCGGAGTGAGTGGGATAGGAGAGGGGAGTGGAAGAGGAGAGCGTGGAGTGAATGGGGAGGACATGGGGAAGAGTGGAGTGAAGGCGGAGTGAGTAGAGGAGGAGAGAGAATGGGAATGTGGAGGGAGTGGGGAAGGAGAGGAGGGTGGGTGAGGAGAAAATAAAAGTGGAAAGAGGGGGGGGGGG
>SAUE01000130.1:33467-48794 GCA_009724625.1 Deladenus siricidicola | reverse complement strand
TAATACAACACGTAACACAACAACAAACCCCGGACATGATACACCCCGCACTCACCGTTATAAAAGAAGATCATCATCGCCATCATCATCATCATCATCATCATCATCATGGGTTTGTTGTTGTTTCCAAAACACCAACCATTTTGAAGTGGTTTGATTGACGACGATTGATTGATCGGTTTTGGTTTGGTTTGATTTGATTTGGTTTGGTTGGTGGTTTCGTTTCGCTGAGAGCTTGTGGCCCACCGAAAACCGTTTCCACCATTAATCGTGAAATTATTTTATTTATTTATTTATAATTTGTCATTATTTTCCCCACAATTTTGACGGACTTTTTTTTTACAATGAAAAACGCTGAGAAATTTTTGATTATTTATGGCCAAAAGTTTGACAGGGGGGGATTTGGGAATTTTTTGTTGTTTTGTTGTTGTTTGTGTCATGTGAAAAGTTCACATTTATTTAGCAACTACACCGGAGGAGCCCGTAGTCGACGAATTTCGATCTCCGCTTTTTAAGAGCATCGTNTTTTATCATTTATTTATAAATTTATACATATATTTTGCCATACTGTACGAGAATGAAAAATGTGAAAAAACAAAATAAAAATTTTTTTTTGGGGTCAAATTTTTGGGAATTAAAGAAAGTAAAAAAAAAAGACTGCGGCGGGAATCAAAACAGCGAAGAGAGTGGAAGTCGAAGCGACCGCACTACCACTATGCCATTCTCAACTTTTTTGAAAATTGCTTTTTTTGATGTTTTAAAGTTAAATTTTTATTTTTGTTTTTTATTGAATTTTTGAATAATTTCAAATTTTTATAATTTAATTTTTTCAATTTTTTCAATCATTTTATTTATTTTTTAAATTTTATTTGTTTTGAATTTTTCGTCTTTTTTTTAATTTTTGAATAATTTCAAATTTTTATAATTTAATTTTTTTATTTATTTTAATTTTTTTAGTTTAATTTAATTTTTAATTTTTCAATAATTTTTTCAATTTTATTTATTTACTTAAAAAATGTTAATTTGTTTTAAATTTTATTTAATTTATTTTTTATTTATTTTTTCTTTAATTAAAAACTGTTATAAACGAAAAAGGTCTTTTTTCACAATAATTTTGAACACACAGTGCCTTGAACCGTTAAAAATTTTGTTTTCACTTTGACAAAATGGTAAAATGGTGGTATATTCAAAAGAACTTTATTACAGTATCTTCGCGCACAATGGCATTATGTAAAATATAAAAAATTTAGTATAAAGTCTGATTTATAAAAAAATATTTCTGAGGCTTTCACATTGAGCGGATTTGAGAAAGAAAACAACAAAAATTACGGTGCGTACAAATACGGTATATTATATGTATATATATTATATATGTACTATGTGCACATACATATGTACATATAACCTATAATATGAAGTATGTAAATGTACATACATACTGTATGCCTATAGTATATAGTATATGTATATGTATATAAATGTGTATATGTATTACTGTACACACACACAAATGTGTATAGTAGTACATGCATACATATATCTGCGAAGAACACGTATTCTGCGTGAAATGTGAGGAGAAGAAGAGAAAAATGCAAAAGAAGTTACAGTACCCTGTGAGGAAAATGGCAATTTTTTCGGAAGAAAATACAATAAATATATATGTAACAGCTACGGTATTGTGTGCGCTTACGGTACAATTAGAGATTTTTTTTTCTTTCATACCGTAGCAATATGTATGCGTACGGTAACGAATTTGCTGCTGTACTTTCTTCTTTTCTTTTTTTTGGACCACCGTAATTTTTGGTGTACTCAACAAATATTAGTGAGTACAATAAATTACGGTAGATACAGTATATTTTCGTATACAGTAAGTAAAATCAATAATACGCAAAATCAATAACAACAACAACAACAATAATAACAACAACAACGCAAAATGAAAGTAGTGAGCTCAAGTACGTACATATATGTATGTATGTATGAATGATAGGTATGATGTGATATTATCATATGGTATCACGTAATATCATTTGATAATGATGACATAACATGATGTCATGTGATATGACGTGATGTCATATGATGATGGTATGACGTGATATCGTGTGATATGACGTGATATCACGTGATGCCATATGATGATGATATGACGTGCTATCATTTGATATCATGTGATATGATGATGATATGACGTGATATCATGTGATATCACGTCCGCGGACTAATCGAACGCGCGAAAGTGCTGGCGGCGCGCACCTCAAATGAGGCGTTGACGCGTGAGGAATGAGGCGATGAGCTCGTAGACGAAGCGATACTGTGCCGGCGAGCGCACCAGACACATTCGCTGCTGTCGCAGCGAGCGAAGCACCTGCGCCACCTCCACTTCCTAAAGTCGGAATACGGTAAACGAATGACGATGGGTTACTGTAGCTCATTGATTACTGTAGCTAGCTAGCTGGTGGGTTACTGTAGCTAGCTTATGTGTTACTGTAGCTCGCTAGCTTACTGTAATATGTAAGAACAGAACTATAGCGTACGTAAAAAAGTGCAAATAACCAGTACGGTAACTGGTAATACGGTAGACGTAAAAGTTAGACTTACCACATTATTCTCGAGACACCGTATCAGCACCTCCACCAACACATAGACGCCCGACTCGGAGGCACCGTCCGCACACTGAATTATGGTAGGCGGTGAGGTAGCGGCCGTCGCTACCGTATCGCCAATTATGGACGACTTTGTTTTTTGACGATCGACTACGGTGGTGGTGGTGGATAGAATTGGTTTGTGATGAAAGGAATTACTGTCGTTGCTACCGTTGTTGTTGTTGTTGTTGTTGTTGTTACCATTGTTGTTGTTGTTACCATTGTTGTTGTTGTTACTGTTACTGTTGTTGTTGGCGTTGACGCCGTTGCTGTTGTTGTCAACTTTTGGTTGTTGTTGTTGTTGTTGTTGTCGCTGTTGTTGTTGTTGTTGTGGCTGTGACGCAGACGAAGTCGACATTACGCTTTCGCAGCTGAAATCACTTTTAAATTGGCGCGCAAACTTTACTATTTTTCTCTAACTCTCTCTCTCTCTCTCTCGTACGCAAATCTCAACATATCTCTACCGTATGCCCATCTCAACAGATGCCTCCTACCGTACGCTCATACCAAGCTCAAATCTCTACAGTAACAAAAGGGACTCACGTCGACGAAAGCGACGAATTGGCCAAACTCAACTTCTTCCTCAGCAAATTTCCGCTTTCTGTGGATTGCGCGCGCAAGCGATTTCCCACGTCCAGAAAGTTTATCTAAACTTTGAGCGAAAAAAAATTAAATAATTATTCAAATTACCGCAAAAATTCAAATAAAATTTAATACAAATAAATTTAAATTTTACTCACCCGTCCGATGCTTCGGCTTCGACTCGATTGTTTGTTGTTATTGTTGTTGTTGTTGTTGTTGTTGTTGTTGTTGCTGGCGTATTGTTGACGTTGTTTTTGTTGTTTGAGGCGGAGGGAATTTTCTTCGCGGTTCTCGTTTTCGATGTGTCTTTTCACGCTATTCACCGCGTCGATGAAGCCTAAAATCCAACATCAATCAATAATCGTTAAAATCAACAAAATCAATAATCAATAAACATTAAACAATCGACGTTAGGCTCATCAAAAAATTTCTCTGCCTCAAACGTTTGTTTTGAATCCGCTAGTTGAATCCGGCGGATTCAAAACAGACTCAAGTCACGGGCTCTGAGCAGCGATGGGCCTAGCCTACGGGTGCTATGTGGGCCTTTCGTCCCCGCAATCATGCCGCGCGCCCCACATCACGTCCCCTGCTGTTCGGTCACTCTTGACGCCCACAGAAAGAAGGAGGGGGCTGGGGACGGGATGGGGTCTAGGGGCGTGGTGGGGCCTAGGGGCGTGAGGCCTAGGGGCTGAGTGGGGCTTGGGGACGTTGTGGGGGCATAGTGGCGTTTGTGGTGCNGCCTTGGGGCGGTCGTCCCTTCTGCCGTCTAGCGGCGCGCGCTCACCGAGAAACGAGTCGGTGGAGGACGGCACGCCGTCCTCGGAGAAGTCCGCGCAATACAAGTGGAAAATTGTGCGGCGCGCGCCGCCGCGCGTCGACTTTAGCGCCAACACGGTGGTCGTCTGGCACTTTGAGCTGGAGGCGGACACCAGCTTCACCACCAACTTTTCGCCGCCGCCGGCGGCGCTCAGCTTCTCGTTGGCCTTGAGCGGCCAGTAGGCGGGGCACGCGTCGTTCTGATGCGGGTTGACGAGCATGACGATGAGGCGCGCGCCCGACTCCCACACCATTTGCCAGAAGTCGTCGACCGTGTTGCGCATCGGCGCCTGCGCGATGATGTAGCGCAGTTGGCGGCCGTCGCGGATTGGCACCTGCAAATTTGCATTTTTTTAATTAAAAAAAATTTTTTTTTAAATAAAAAAAAATTTTTATTTAAAAAATAATTTTCGCAAATTTTCTACAATTTGCATGTTTTTGACATTTGTAGTTGTGAGAAAAATTTTCTTTGTAAATTGCGAATTTGCAAATTTGCACTGTCATTGTCGGTGTGACAAAACGCCACAGCCAAAACCACCGTAACGCCAATGACAACAAATCGCTAAAATGGCGCCAAAGGCATCTACAGTTATTGGCCTTGTCCGGTAGTGTTACCGCAACGACTGTCTAAGTTACAGTAACACCGCCAGCCAGTTGAGAGGGAACTACGAAAAAAAGCTCACGTGAACGTTGGACGCGTTGATATAGCCGTCGGGGTTGGCGTTGTGTGGCGGAAGCATGACGCGCGTGTCCTCGTAGGGGAACACTCGACCCACGCGGTTGCGCGCCTAAACGCTTTCCACTATACTGTAGCTCATACACGCGCACACAGCTAACTTTATCTGTATGTCTGTCTGTCTGTTTGTCTAACCCTCCCTTCGTATCTGTTTGTCTGTCGTTCCCTATCTCTTTTTCACTCTGTCTCACCCACCCCCACCCACCCCCCCCCCCTCTTCAACATTCACTTACTTTTTTCCCTTCTGGGTAATCAATATNCCCCCCCAAGCTACCTTTACCGTATTGCTTTCTGTCTTGTTTTCCAACCCCCCCCTCCTATCCGTTTGTCTGGCCTTCCCTATCTCTTTTTCACTCTGTCTCACCCACCCCCACCCACCCCCCCCCCTCTTCAACATTCACTTACTTTTTTCCCTTCTGGGTAATCAATATACAGTATAAGCAAAAAGATGCGTTCAAAAATGCATAAACATTTGCTTACGTTAAAGCGTTCACAGTACAGTAAAATATACATACACGTCATACGGTACCTGATTGTCGGGGTGTTGGCTGGTGGAGAAGCCGGCTGAAAGTCTTTTGGCCGGAATTCCAGCAAATTCCGTCGCGACCGCCTGCGGAATTGCCAATTTCGCCAGCAGAACGCTCAACATCTGCAAATTTGCATTCACCAAAAAAATTTTTTGCAAATTTGCAAAAAAAAATTTTTTTTGACAAAAATTTGCAATAAAATAAAATAATTCTGTAAAAAACGAAAAAAACTCTTTTCTTACCGTAGCGTCTACAGTACCTCCGCCGAGCGCATGTTTCGGTTTCGCGACGAACAAATTGTTCGCATTTTTGCCGATACTGTTGCTATGGTGGCGATCATGTTGTTGTTGTTGTTGTTGTTGTTGTTGTTGTTGGTGGTGGTGGTGGTGGTGATGGTGATGAGTTTGCTGCTGTTGTTGTTGTTGTTGTTGTTGTGAGATGAAGAAGCCGCCGGCCGCTACCGTAGCGCCGCCACTACCGTTGGGGTTTGACGGCGGCAAAACTCCATTCAACAACAAATTCCGCATTTGAAAGCTTGTTGTTGTCGTCATGTTGTTGTTGTCGTTGTTGTTGTTGATCTGAGTTAGATTATTATTGTTGTTGTTGGTCACCTGCGTTAGATTGTTGTTGCTATTGTTAATCTGCGTTAGATTGTTGCTGTTGTTGTTGATGATCTGCGCTAGATTCGTTTGTTGTTGATAAAGTCGTTTTGTTGTTTGATCGTTGTTGTTATCGGCGGACAAAGTCAACTAAAACAACAACAAAAAATGTTTTCTAAGCGAGATCATAAGTGAAAAAGTTTGAAAGTCTTCGGAATGTTTCCATAGCTCAGTGGGTCAGAGTTACAGGTCAGCTACTCCTATGTAGTCGCTGGTTCGATTCCTGCCGGCGACTATACGTTTTTTGCTTTCTCTCTCAACATTTCTCATCAACTAGTTCAGTGAAAGTTTTGTTTTTAAAGCTTAAAAGGTTTGGGGAGTTTATGTAAGGCGCAGTGTTTCCAAATGAAGTAAGTTTTCACCTTGAAATCGTAAGTGAAGTTATTATTTAGAAAAGTGAAGTGGCAAAGTGAAAACTTCAACTTCAATCAAATTGAAAAAATGAAAAGCAAAGTTGAAGTGAAACGTAATAATTCGTTTTGAAATGCCGCGGAAAATTTCCTTACTAGAAATTTGTTCTACGCTTGTAATTTGTTTTTCTTTGCTTGAAAACATATTGGTATAAAATTTATTTCGAGTCAGGAAATTTTCCGCGGCATTTCAAAACGAATTTTAGTTTCACTTCAACTTTGCTTTTAATTTTTTCAAGTTGAAGTTGAAGTCTTCACTTTGCCACTTCACTTTTCTAAATAAAGTGAAGGGTGCTTCATGTTCGAAAATGAATTTTTTGTGGAAACACTGGTAAGGCGCAAGACGCGTTTATGGGTTTGTGTGCGTGGCACACGCACGGCACGCGAACTTTTGCGAAAGATTTCGGTGAAAGAAGCAAAAAATCAATACAATCAATCTGAGAATTGCGCTCATAATCAGTTCGAGAGAATGAATGAGATAAACTTGACTGATAATAATCGAAAGTGATTGATAATTGTTGAGTTGAGAATGCTAAAAAAAATTTTTTGCGCAAAACAGAAATTTTTTAGATTTTTTAACGCAAATTTTTGTGACAATTTTGATTTGTGCAAATTTCTCAAAAAAATTTGAAAATTTGCGCAAATTCCCAAAAAATTGAAAATTCGTAAAAAATGAAAATTGAAAATTTGTGCAAATTTTCCCAAAAAACAGAAAATTGGTGCAAATTCCCAAAAAATTGAAAAATTTGTGCAAATTCCCAAAAAGTAGAAAATTGGTGCAAATTCGTAAAAAATGAAAATTGAAAATTTTTGAACGAAAAATATTAAAAACTAATCCATGAAAAAAAAATTTCGCAAAAATTTTTTCAATAAATATTTAAATATAAAATTTTTTTTTCAAAAAAAAAAAGCTGAAAATAATGCAAAAATTTGTACAAAATTTTTGCGAAATTTTTTTTTTTCAATTTTTGTAAAATTGCGAAAATTTAAAAAAAAAAGTTTCTTTTTCGAATATTTTTCTTCTTTTTGAATTATAAATAAAAAAATTTCAAATCTTATATAATTTCTAATTTTTTTTCTCGAGCATATTTTTTAGATGCAGAATTTTATGCTCTGCCGAATAGCGCAAAAATTTGGGTGGCGAATTCAAAATGGAATTTTTTTTGGCGGTTTTTTGAAAAAATTGGACATTTCGAAAAACGGTTTTTGCCCAAAAAGTGGGTGAAAACAAAAAAACATCGACATGGAAGTATGTATAATATTCACTCGAAAGAGCGTCGAATTACGCGTCGAATGCCATGTAGCTGACTTTATGGTAAATTTTCAGCCGCATCCGTGAGATTTTCAACATGTGCAACCAGTTTGGTCAGGAATTAGAAATTGTGTCTTAATTTTTTGTTCGAAAAACAAAGCAAAAAATGAAAGAAAATAGAATGAAATTTTTTCTTTCCTTTCAAAATGTTTTTCCATTAATTTCACTCTAAATCCAAACTTTTTCGCGCTTTTTGCGCGCCTAAAATCAAGAATGCTCGTTCAAACACCCACCTTTTGTTGTCTTCGGTTGTTGTTGTTGTTCGCGTCCACGCCGCTCGGCGACGACGCGCAATTTGTGTGGACGGCCGCCGCGCCCGCCGTCGATGAGCACGACGACGAGGACGCCAGCGACGAGCATGCGGTCGACAAATTTCCGCCGCCGCCGCGCGAAACGATTTGCGCGTCGGCGGCGCGGTAGAACTGCTGCTGCTGCTCCTCCTCCTCCTCCTCCTCTAGCGAGCTGACCAGCGACGCGCCCAGCGAATTCAGCCGCGCGTCGCCCACCAGCTTCTCGCCCGTCGTCGCCAGCTCCGCGCTCGACGACGCGGCGGCGACCGCGTGCGTGTAGTTCGACGAGAGTGAGGACGAATTCGACGCGGTCAGCGAACTTCCGTAAACTGGGTAAAATTCTAGAAAAAATTCAGATTTCATTCCATTTTGTTCAAAAAATTTTAGCAACGGCTTCCNGGTTATCGCGTCTGTTACCGGTGATGGAAGACGCTGGTTCGATTCCAGCTCACGCCATCCTCTTGCTATGCGATAAATGATAGTATTGCCTCTCATTCTCTACCCAGCCCATTACAACGAGAACACAAAAAATCTTTTCTAGTGTGGTTTGTAGCCCATTCTTTTTGCTAGATGATGGACCAAACTGCGAAATCCATGAGTTCAGATCGGGCAAGCCGGACTGCCACAAAAGGTCTTGTCCCAGACGACGATTTTTTTGGTTTTGGTTTTGCAAAAATCCACGGCATTTCCAAATTCGCAAATTGCAATGACTTATTTGAAATTTACGATGCCATATTTGAAATTTACAATGCCATATTTGAAGTGCCAAATTTGCAATTTTCTTTAATTGAATTTTGGTACGAACTGTCCCGACCCCTTTTGAAAACAGTAGATAGATTCATACGTTTTGCCTACCGTTTTTGCGAGCTTAAAATTTCAGAATACAGTTCCGCGTTGTACCGTATAGTGTACCTGTGGGATAGGTGGGCGGTAGAATGTCGAACGCGTTTGCGACATTTTGCGCGGACGACGCGGTCGGAATCGGGTAGACAATCGGCTGGCCGATGGCGCGGTTGCCGCCCGCCGACGACGCGATTATGTGGCCTTGCGAGAAGGCGGCCGCGGCGGCAGCCGGCGGCGCGTCCGCCGCGCCGTAGACACGCGCGCCCGGCGGCGACGGCGGCGGCGGTGGCGCGGGAAAATAGATCGCCGCTGACGGATGCTCCGCCTACAGTGGACGAAATAATTTATTTAAAAAATTGCAAATTTTTAAATAAATTAAGTTTTTTCGGTGCTCGTTGATGTTGTTCGTACCGCCTCCCCCTCCCCNCCCCCCCCCCAAACCAAAGGATTTTTACCGCAAATCAATTTTTTTTTGTGAATTTTTTTCCGATTTTTGTCCTCAAAATGTTGCCTAGCAGACCATTTGATGTGCTGAACGATTTCAAAGCCGATAATTATAAAAAAATTCGCCGCGTCGCTATCGAGCTAGAGGCGCGGTCGCGCGGCGCGTCAATAACATTTTTTGTGAGTTTTTTCCTAGCATCTAACACATTAATTAATTGCAAGCGTTTAGCGAGCCGATTCTGAATGCAGTTTTTGACATTTTCACTTGGGGCGAGGAGGCTCGCCAAGCGACCAGAGCTTTGACTTGAATCCGGCCCATTTTTTGCGTTTTTTTTTTATTTTTCAAAGTTCAATAAAAACTCGAGTTTTTCATAAAAACGAAAACTTTTTTTGAATTATTTTTGCGTTTTTTATGTAGTTTTAGGAAAAAAAAATTTCAGGATGATTGGTGAAAAAATGACCGAGATAATTGACAAACACCGAGGGGTGGCTTGCGAAAATGTGAACAAAATGTGAGTCAATCTTCCGGAGAGAATTCGATTTTCTCGCTCATTTTTTCAGCAATCACCTTCAAAATTATTATTTTTTCCGAAAATTATATCAAAAAACGCAAGAATATTTCGAAAGAATTTTCAATTTTTATGAAAAACTCGAGTTGTTTTGTTATTAAGCAGTGAAATTAGGTGAATCCGGAGTCGAATCCGGATTCACTGGATTCACCTCCGATTCAAGTGAAAGCACAGCACTGCAAGCGACTACCCAGCGGCCTAGAGGCCCTAGCGACTCCTCCCCCCCCAACACACGTGTGCACACGGGTGGGTGGTGGGCACATTTTCGACAATTTGGCAAATTTGCACACATTTCGGAAAAATAAAATTTAAAATGAAATTTAAAATAAATTTAAATTGTTTTTCCCAAAAATATAAAAATAGTTTAAAAATAAATAATTTTTGACGTCAAAGGGGCTCGTCAGAGCTCCGCCCCTTCCTCGTCCCCCGCCCCCCCCCCCGCCCCCCGCCCCCGTCATCGCGCCGCGCGGTATTCAAAAAAGAGTTCTATTGTGATAACGGGATTTTTTTGCGGACTGATTTTGTGTAGTTTTTGACACTTTCATTGGGGTTTAGCGTGACCCCCCAACACGTGTGCACTTGGTGGTGACCAGGGATGTGCGTAATTACGAGAAATGCTTTTCGTAATTCGTAATTACGAGGCTAAACACCCCGTAATTTCGTAATTCGTAATTTTCGTAATTTACCATCAAAAAATTTTCACAAATTTTATAATTTTTTCCTTGATGTAATTCACTAAAAAGTATAAAAAAATATAAAGAAAAAAGACCTCGCTAGAGAAAATTTTGAACGATTTTAATTAAAACTATTCGAAAATGGCCCTTTTTATGAAATTTTTGAAAGAAAATTTTTTCTCAAAAAAGTCAAAAATACCGTACACCAAAAACTCGTAACTACGAGCACTTTCTCGTAATTCGTAATTACGAGGCTAAAACCCCCGTAATTTCGTATTTTCGTAATTCGCAATTACGCACATCCCTGGTGGTGACGTATAGCGACCCCCCTCCCCCCTTAAGATGCTTTTTTTTTAAAAAGATTTCTTACAGCCATTTTCTACAGTAAGACAAATAATACAATAATGTCTACCGTCGCGTTGCTGTTCGCGATTGGCAAGCCGCCCAACTGCGCCAATTCCGCGCCGGCTAGCACGCCGTTCTCCACTGAGGCGCCGCAGGCGACGGCGGTCGCCGCCGCGGTCGACGATTTCGCTTCGGCGCGCTGTTTGACGTAGCGACGGCCGGCGGCGGCGGCGGCGGCGGGCGGCTGCCCGCCCGCCGCTAGCGTATTGCCAGCCGTGTGCACGAGCAGGTTGGGCGTCGAGCACCACTTCGGGCAGAACGCGTCGAACTGCGCGTTCGCGTAATCGTCGACGACGGCGCGGGCGGACGCGTCCGTCTGCGTCTAAACCCACAAAAATGTACGCATGTGTGTACGGTACTTCTTACAGTCTTGTCGCCAGACGGCAAACCCACCCACCCTCTCGTCCGACAGTCGCGTCGCGGTGGGCGTGGCGGCGCGAAAGTGCGGATTGCACGCGCGCCGCATCAGATTCGCGTTCGATTTGCTGTGCGCGCCGCGCGCGGCGTTCGCGAGGAGTGCGCCGCTAGCCGCGCCACCCACGAACGCCAGGCGGTTGGCCGGCGTTTGCGCTGTGCCCAACATGTGGATCTCGGGGCTCGAGCCAATTGTCTGCAAAAAATAAATTTTTTGGCTTAACATTTTCTCTCTCACACTGCCAAACGAAGAATTGGCGTTTCGCTGAGAAATGTTTTTATCTATTTTTTTAAATATCCTTAAAAAAAATATGAAATTTTGATAAAATTTTTAAAATTTAAAAAGATTGAAAATATACGGCAAAAAATTTGTAGAGCCACAGTAATACGGTGGGTGGAGTCTACTTTTTTTTACTTTTACATATTTTAAGACATTACAATTTTCAGATTACGATAAGATTACAATTTCTAACTGTTTTATTTTAAGACTAAAAAATTTTTTTAAACATTTTTGGGTTTTTCACAAATAAAATATAACTTGAAAAAATAAAAAATAAATTTTAAGACGGTTCGCCATGCACCACTAGGGAATTGAACCACTGACGACCATTCCTACCTACACAAACGTTTAGCCACTACACCACGCTGACCAACAGAAAAAAAAATTTTCCAAATATAATTTTGAAAAAAAAAATTTTTTTAGATAATTTTTTAAGGTTTTCTGCCACGGGAAATTCGAATTCCATAATGTTTTTTATTGATTTTGTTGTTTTTGTGCAATTTTTGGCATTTTTACTGGTAGTAAGTTATAATGACCCCCAATGTGTGTTGAAGCGTAAGCCAACCTCCGATTCCCCAGCTTCAACACGTGCTATGGCGTCGCTATACCTAACCTCCAGCGAAAATGTCAAAAGCTGCACAAAAACAACAAAATCAGCTAAAATTATTATTAAATTCGAATTCCCTGTGCCAAAAAAATTTAAAAAATATTAAAAAAAAACTTTTTTTAGAGTCCGATAACCAATCGAAAATAGTGCAAACCTTAATCATCTTCTTTTGCGCCAACAATTTCTTCAGAATTTCGCGCCGCTCGGCGCGCATCCAATCCTCTTCGCCGCCGTCACCGGCCGCCGCGCCGCTTTCGTGCGCAGCGCCATTTTCGGCGCTCGAGTTGAGTTTGTGTTGAGCGATGGCGGCGGCCAGCGAAGATGACAGCGCGCCGGCGGCGGCGGACGGCGACGCGCTCGGCGTCTGCTGGAGCGACAGCGCGGCGGGACGCGCCACGAAACTGGGCCGGTAGACGGGCGAAACGTTCGCGGACGTGCTCGCCTCTGAATTCGCCGATGATACTGTATATACAATACAAGCGGTACGATAGCAACAACAATAGAAAACGATACAAATGTTAAAGTGTAAGTTACGGTAGGGAGAAACTATTTATCATTTGTCTCGAAAGACGATAAACCAAAACATTTTTTAGTATTCAATGAAAAATAACTATTTTTGAGTGAAAAATTATACCAAACCACTCTGAATCTGGGGTGGGGCGCGGAATTCCGAATAACGGTTATTGCCGCGCCTCCCAAATCCATGCGCCCCCCCCCACATCCCTCTCCTCCCCGAGCCTCGGGTTAGGGGGGGGGGGGCATTCCTTCCCTAGGCTAGACTCGACAGAATTTGGAAGTTTCTCAAAAAAAAGAAGAATTGAGCCATAACATGGTACGCATTAATAGATTTTTTTTAACAAATTTGAAATTTGTACTTCGCCGGCCAACCTCCCGCTATGTGGATATGTAATGGCTGGGTAGAGAATGAGAGGCAATACTATCATTTATCGCATAGCAAGAGGATGGCATGAGCTGGAATCGAACCAGCGTCTTCCATCACCGGTAACAGACGTGATAACCCCTACACTATCACACCGCCATAGCGGAGAAATGATCAGCATTGCTTATATCTCATTCAGTGCACATACACTACGTCCTGAAGGCATGGGACGTGGATTTACATATTTCCCCCTAAGGTGATCTTGACAATGACTCATTTCAATTATTTAGTCATTTGAATCATGGTTCAACCCCTGGCAATGGCTGGGTAGAGAATGAGAGGCAATACTATCAATTATCGCATAGCAAGAGGATGGCGTGAGCTGGAATCGAACCAGCGTCTTCCATCACCGGTAACAGACGCGATAACCCCTACACTATCACACCGCCATAGCGGAGAAATGATCAGCATTGCTTACATCTCAGTCAGTGCACATACATTACAGATACAATTTCTTGGAATACACATTTCTCCACAAACGCACGCACCCATGTTGTTGTGTGGCTGTTGGTGTTGGTGGTGTCGGTGTTGTTGTTGTTGTTGTTGTTGTTGTTGGTGTTGTTGGGCGATGTTGTTCGCGGCCGCCAACGACGGTGTGGATGTGGAGGGCGCCAAAAAGAAATGACAATTCCCACCGTTACTGTCGCATTTTATCGAAAGTGCCGCTAAACACAAAAAAATTTCATTTCACAATTTCACAATTGTAGCGCAAATTAGAGGTTTGGCGAGATAGCACGGCTCTCGTCGTCCGACGTTCGCTGAAGCCTATCTGGGAATGGAATTGAGCAAAAATTTCAGATTTTTAGCTGTGTTTTTAGCTGCGCTATTGAACCCACCTGTGAATATTTTTATTCATTTTTATATATGTATTTTTATATTTTTATTTATATATGTGGGGATTGCGACGACAATTGGGGACATTTTTTTATTAAAAATTTTTTATTTTTTTTTATTTATTTTTATTAAAAAAGTTCAGCGTGAATTCAGTGAAACAGTTCAGTTCTTTTATGATATTCGGACGGCAAAACTTTTTTTTACGATTTTTTAGGTTTTCTCGGAGTTCGGCTTATTTGTTATTATCAACACGTTGAGGGGTCGTTATACCCCACCCCCAGTGAAAATGCACAAAAACAAAAAAAAATTTTTTTATGAATTTGGGGATTAACATTTGGGGACGCGACACTTGGGGACATTTTTTATTATTAAAAATTTTTATTTTTTCGATTTTATTTTTATTGGAAAAGTTCAGCGGCGTGAATTCAGTGAAGTTCAGTGACTTCAGTTCTTTTATGATATCCGGACGGCAAAACGTTTTTTTACGTTTTCTGGCAAGGATAATTTCATAAAAAAATTTTTTTTGTTTTTGTGCATTTTCACTGGGGGTGGGGTATAACGACCCCTCAACGTGTTGAAGTCTAACATAACAAATAAGCCGAACTCCGAGAAAACCTAAAAAATCGTAAAAAAAGTTTTGCCGTCCGGATATCATAAAAGAACTGAACTGTTTCACTGAATTCACGCTGAACTTTTTTAATAAAAATAAAATCAAAAAAAAAATAATAAAAATTTTTAATAAAAAAATAATAAAAATAAAATCAAAAAGAAATTTTTTTTGATTTTATTGACCGTATTTTTGAACAAACTATCCACATATGTATAAATTCAAAAATACATATGTACTATAAAAAATATTTAAAATTGTTTTAATTTTTTTTTGGAAATATTAAAAAAATTTTAATTAAAGAAATGAAATATTTAATTCCAAATTTAAAGGAAAGGAAAAATTTAATTAAAAAGAAATATTTACAGGCCGGCAAAATCGGCGTATGATTTATGGACTGTACGGAGTGTACGGTGGACTGATGATTGCTACCGTAATCGAGCAGCTTGCAACTGCCACCGTTACCGTTGCTACCGTTGTTGCCGGCGGCGGCGTTAAAGTGCAAATTTGCGCTCGCCGCCAACGCCGTCGAGTGCACGTTGAACATACTGTTGGAGGTGGTGATACGGTTGGCGGTCAGCAGACTCGACGAGCGGCGATTCACGCTCGACGACACCGACGCCGTAGCCGTAGCCGCGGCGGTCGCCACTTTTTTCGTCGACGAAATCACGCCCATGTCGATGCTGTTGGTGGTGCGCGTGGAGTGGATCTGCATATATATATATATATATAT
>SAUE01000129.1:88816-110795 GCA_009724625.1 Deladenus siricidicola | reverse complement strand
AATTTCTTCTCTTTGCCGGCGAACGCCCATGGCTATTTTAAGGGCGTGGCCTTCACCACTAATCTCAACCACTACATATGTATTGTAACATTACATATACTTTTGAAACGGTTTTCTACCAATTTTTAAATTTTCCAATTAATTTTTTAAACTGATTGGAAAATTCCATTAAAATTTGCAAACAATTCCCCTTTTCATCAAAATCGATTCATGCAACATTTAGTTTTGAATTTCTAATTTTTCATTGGAGCATTTGAAAATACGTGAGCGCGTTTTAAAAATATC
This sequence comes from Deladenus siricidicola, assembly GCA_009724625.1. Lineage (NCBI taxonomy): Eukaryota > Metazoa > Nematoda > Chromadorea > Rhabditida > Sphaerulariidae > Deladenus > Deladenus siricidicola. The sequence continues at coordinate 110,510 of SAUE01000129.1, read as the reverse complement.
CAAAAATTGACAGATTTCCTTTAAAAATAGCAAAACTGAGGAAATACTGTGTTAATTAAGGTAGAATGCGTGATAAGCGTGGACTGTAGACAGCTGGTTCTCCACATCAGCTTCCCCTCACGTGCCATTAGTCTTCAATTCGCGGAATTGGAAACGCTACATAATTGCTGCCGTGTTATTCTTAATTCATCCTCCGCGCAGTTGACATCAGTATGCATGACTACCTTTTCACCAATATCTTTGGCCGAGTTCAATGCAAATGATAACGCAAAAATCATTGAGCACTTCCAAACACGCCTTAATTTAATCAATTCATTGATTGAGAAGGCAAGTTTCTTACTACCTTAAAAAAGTTGAACATATACTGTAGTGTGTGCACTCCCCTTTCACCCAGTTATTATGTAGTGGGAAACAATATTATTTCTCTGATTTTTCGGTAACTAGCCGCTTAAATTCCAGATACAAAAACGAGATATAATAGCTAGTCCCACTGCTACGAAAAAAAATGTCGATCGATTGGATAATAAGGACGATATTCTATCCGAAGCAAATGCGATTGTGAATGGTGATGGATCTAATATTGTCAAACATCACCACCACTGCCGTTACTTCCCAAAGCAGAACAACGGATTTCAAGATCTAAATAAATGTGAAGATATTCATAAAGCATCAAGGCATTTTCCTTCATGTGATTTTGAAAATTTTACGTCCAATTTAACGATCAATTCGTCGATAAACAATAATGGCTTTCGAAGACCACATCAAAGATTGAAGTTATACCTACAAAAATTGGCAACCCCGTTGTCCGGCGATTTAACTCATCCCCACTCATTCTCAAACTGTGAAGAGGATCTAACAATTGCAAACACAGACAATTTACCAAAAATTATCACAAATTCGAGAGATCTGTCGATTTCGATAATTCATGATGATATATGTTCTTTCGACAGTAATCAAATTAAAAAATTAAATATTTCCTCATTACCATTTCCTGGACAGGACAGGAGCTGGACAGCAGGTGACTCGGGATATAAGGCGTTTAAAGAAGTTTTGTATTTAATGAGATATGTGCTCATCTACCGTATATCATCACTCAAAAATCTACTACCGTACACCGACTTTGTCGTAATTTTTATTACTAGATTTATTTGTATTTAAAAAAAAGCTTTAAAAGACATTTTTTCTAAAACTGGACTTTCTCTACAGAACTTTTTTGACAATAAAAAAAGTCAATGTCTCGGATTTCTTTAAAAACGCACCAATCTTTAGTATAACGATAGACTAGATCTCAGAAGAAATTTGGGCGAATTTGGTTGAGTAGAAGCTGAGATATGGTCGTTCAAAATTGCCCAAACGTCAAAAAGTGCATTTTTCTTCAAACTGGAATAACTTTTTTTGCAGTTTATCAATTTTTATCATTAAAAAGCCATTCGACGCGTCTTGTTGAGCTCTTTCAGATGATGTAATCAGAGTTTTTGAAAAGTCAATTTTTTAACCTCATCTTAGCAAAAATCCGATTTTTGAAATGCCTTTCGCGAACAAATTGTGTTAAAATGTATGCTTCAATGAAAAGTCCCCGTGAATTTCACACCTTTTTTGGACAGAACCTAAAATTCTGCATCCGATACATCACATTTGGGGAAAAAGTCGGTTGCCACTAATGTCCAAAACAGGCTTCAAACATTAAAAACTTCGATTTTTCTTCTACCAGAAAACTATATTATTAATATTTCCACTTGTTAGACTAGCTCTAGTCAAAAAATGCTTCATTGGACAAATGTCAAGTAAAAAAAGCTCTACACGATGGAATAGTTACTTTTTGCATACAATGCCAAAATTCTCTGAAAAGTGCCAAAAAATGATATCACCATGGTCAATTATTTCAGCTAACTGCAAATTTGGGTAAATTTGGCGACTTTTTCGAAATTTGGCAAACAAAAAGCTTATTCTGGACCTATTTTGCATGCTGATTCCGAATTTGATAGAATTTTTCAGTGCTCGCCAATTTACACCGAGATATGACCATCAAAATTTTTCAAAAACCACGGGGGGACCAAGGCATAATTGAGAAGAAAAAATACTTTTTTTCAAAAAATTTCGAATTTTTTATTTCAAATCCCTTCAAACTTCCGGTTCTTGTGGGTTATCGAAATTTTTTTCATTTTTTCGAACAACTCAGAATGCATGAAAAACGAGTTGTTATATTCCACACGCGACGCCGCACTTCTAGGCTGCTTTTTCCCTTGGGCTGAGCCTTAAGCGAGTCTTGTGGTTATGCGGAGCCTTAGGCTCAGCCTAAGCCTTAGGCAAGTCTCGTGGCTATGCGGAGCCTTGGGCTCAGCCTAAGCCTTAGGCGTGTAGGCAAGTGTCGTGGCTATGCGGAGCTTGAGGCGAGTAGGCAAGTCTCATAGGCTAACAACGCATGCATTCTGAGTTGTTTTGAAAAAAAAAGTATTTTTTCTTCTCAATTATGCCTTGGTCCCCCCGTGGTTTTTGAAAAATTTTGATGGTCATATCTCGGTGTAAATTGGCGAGCACTGAAAAATTCTTTCAAATTCGGAAGCAGCATGCAAAATAGGTCCAGAATAAGCTTTTTGTTTGCCAAATTTCGAAAAACTCAGTCATCGCCAAATTTTCCCAAATTTGCAATAAGAATGCGTTTTGGCAGAAAATTAGGCGCAAAACAAAAAAAAATTAATTTTGGCGCCAATTAAAATCTGAATTTTTAAATTTTTTACAAATAAAAATTACACCACAAACGGGTTCTTCTTTCATATTCAGCTCGTCGAGACGAGTCTTTTAAGTATAGATAAGCTATGTTTTCCTTTAGGATGACATGAGTTATGAAAGATTAACATCTTACTGTAGCCATTATTTTCTACTGTAACTTTTATAATACACTCAATAACTATACATTATATATACTCAATACTCAAAAGAAAAATAGAAGTTTTTAATGTTTGAAGCCTGTTTTGGACATTAGTGGCAACCGACTTTTTCCCCAAATGTGATGTATCGGATGCAGAATTTTATGTTCTGTCCAAAAAAGGTGTGAAATTCACGGGGACTTTTCATTGAAGCATACATTTTAACACAATTTGTTCGCGAAAGGCATTTCAAAAATCGGATTTTTGCTAAGATGAGGTTAAAAAATTGACTTTTCAAAAACTCTGATTACATCATCTGAAAGAGCTCAACAAGACGCGTCGAATGGCTTTTTAATGATAAAAATTGATAAACTGCAAAAAAAGTTATTCCAGTTTGAAGAAAAATGCACTTTTTGACGTTTGGGCAACTTTGAACGACCATATCTCAGCTTCTACTCAACCAAATTCGCCCAAATTTCTTCTGAGATCTAGTCTATCGTTATGCTAAAGATTGGTGCGTTTTTAAAGAAATCCGAGACATTGACTTTTTTTATTGTCAAAAAAGTTGATTCAGTTTTAGAAAAAATGTCTTTTAAATATTAAGTCAAAATTTGAGATGTAATCTATAATATCTAGAAAATGGTTTTACCCAAAGAGTTGTGTACATCATTTACGACCCTACTTTCGAGCGAACAATATCTTGTGCATTACATTCATCTCAACTGTATTCTTCACTCCTCTTTTTCTGTGTAAGTAAAAACGGATTTTTGACATCTGTTTTTATATTTACACAAATTTTTAGAGCCCGGCAACTGAATTTGCTTTCTACTGGGAGTTTTGCCTTTACTTCCTTCCAAGGAAGCAAGAACGGTGTTGAAGTCGTCGCCAAAGAAAAGCTCATCGATTTTAAAGAAAATGAGAAAGTGAGCAGATTCATTGACCGTTACCTCCAAAAGAAATATTTTAAAAGGACAAAAGTATCCTGCTAAAAAATCTGATTTTGTCCTTTCAAGTTACATTTAAAGCTATCAATTATCCTAATTACGGAAATAATTACAATGTAACGCACTAAATGATTTCACTTTTAGTGAAAAACGTTTTTTAGAAAAGGTGTGTCAGCGATGTTCGTGTTGCACAAGGTCACCAAAAGTCTTCAATGCAAACAATCAGCGAAAAGCTTCAAATCCAATTACAAAAACAATCCGAAACTGTTTCATCATCAACTTCTTCAACCAACTCCACTTCGTCAAATTCGTTGTCACCGCCACCTACCAACTTTCTCTCATCCAGCTCATTTTCCTCAGTGGAAATTGAGTGCAACATAAAAGCAGCTTCACTGACGTCAGTGCACATCGAGGAAGTTAATGTACTGAAAGTGATATTGGAGTTATTGCGGACAGAAAGCAGTTTTGTTGAAGATTTACAGCAGGTTCGCATTTTTTAACGAATTTTTGGCTTTAAAACCAGTTAAAAAGCAATGAACTGTTAAATTATATCATACATAGTTCCAAAATTTGATAAATTTTTTAAATCAATGTCGTTTAGTTATATGAAATTTACGTGGGCTCAATGGAGAGTATCACGGAGTTGAGCGGCATAAAGGGAATTGTGGGAGATCTATCAAAACATCACTCAAATTTTTTGAAGGCGCTGGAAGAGGCTTGTGGAGAGGAATTACTACAAAAAAGATACTGCGATAACCAAATCATAACACAATGCCAAATTAAGGTTTAATGATACATAAAAATTAATCAAAATCAATTATAAGTTCAATTTTTTATTTACTTCAGGGTATTATTACGAGAATCGCTACTCTTTTCATCAACAAGTGCGATAAATTCAAAATTCACAGTAAATATGCTGCCATTTACTTACAAATACAACGCCTTCAGCAAAGTCAGTTTGTAAATTCTCTGGTCAACCATTTATGGTGTTGCGGAATATATTAGGATGTTGTAGAACTTCGAATAACAACTTTGTTAGCATAAAATATGGTGTTCCAAATTACCGTGCCCGAGTTCCCCCAAAAAGAAGAGGACCGGTCCCGTCCCAACTCAGTCTCGAAGTAAGGTCAAACCGGGCACAGCCAGAGCTATCGCTCTGTTGTGGTCGTACTCCGTAACCCGACTGACTTTGCCCTTCATCTGCATTCGAGAGGGAACGCCCACTGGCTACCTTTGTGAGCTACATATATACATATGCATAGCTTTCAGAGAATTCGCAATTGTGGAAGAAATTGGCCTTGCTCAATCGAGATGGTGAAGCTAAGCAAAGTATTGAAAGCTATTTGATTAAACCTATTCAGAGAATATTAAAATATCCTCTTTTTCTCTCACAAATTCACGATTTTTGCAATGTTGGGTCAATACAAAGCCACCAATCCGCGCATGTAAGACTTTCAAATGAAATGAACTTTCAAAAAAGCGGACTTCGAAAATGGAAATTTTTAATGAAACACATTTAGGCGCTAGAACAAATGCAGAAGTTGGCCAGCTACTTGAATCAAATGCAAACAATTCATGAAGAATACGGTGACACACTACAAAAAGTTAAACTCGGCGGCGAATTGCTTAGCAAAGTGCGGTATTTTTAATATTCCAATGAAATTTTCATTTTTAATTAATAACAGCAAAAAAATATTTGGCATTCTTTTTAGAACATTCGACTTGATTTACGCGATTTGCTGATGTTTGCGCAGCTAAAATATCTAAATGGCAACACGTCAAATGCGGAGTTGCTGGACTGTGTTTGCTTTATTTTCAAACATTTTATTTTATTTTTGGCGCCTATTTCGTCAATGCGTAATGCTGGTAACAACAGGAATGTTGAAATTCTGCCAATGTGGCGTGTAGAGCTAGCTGAGAATTGCGCGAGTGCCTTTCAGGAAAATTTTCTGGCGAACGCCAAAATACACAAATCACAAATCTACGAAACAAATTATTTCATAACACTGATGCTTCGGTCCTACAATGTCCTTGAAAATGAAGTACGATATTGTTAAAGTTAGCTTTCTAGTGTTTCCATGAAAAAATATGTAATTTTAAAAAGTTTCAGTTAGTTTTATGAACAAAGTGGCGAAATTATCCACTTCGATTTAGAAATATGTACATATGACCCAAGCCTGGTGAGCCATATGTATCCTGAACGTAAAGTAAAAGTAAAGTTCTATTAAACAACGGAATCAAAAAATAAATAAAAGACGACAAACTTCTCTACAAAATGCAGAAGATTACACCATGACTAATTTTGTAAAAATCTCTTCCTCAAATTTGTTTCCTAAAAAATTGCTTCCTAATTGTCATAACGAAAAATTCTGCAACGAAAAATTCTGCTTTGAATATATATCTTTTCATACATAGTATCCGACAATTGTTTAGCGATTTACGGCAATATTGAAAATATTTTTATTTTGAGAAAAAAATCAACCATCTTTTTTAAAAAGAAAAACTTCAAGTTAAAAAAAACATGTAACAAATTATGCTTGTAGAGAATTCCAGAGGCTACAAGATATGCTTAATTTTTATTCCTAAATGTGTGTTAAAAAATAAATTTCTGAGCCGTTCTAAAAATGTAATCGTTTTAGTGCACTCGACGCGGAATTTTCATAAAGAATTGCGACACGGAGTCTAACTCTAAGAGCGACAAGGAGAGTGGCGCTTCCTCTACACACTCCGCTTCATCAGCCGAATTTCCACAGCCGCCATCTTTTCCAAATTCCCAAAATTCACATGCAGAATTAGCAAGAATTGAAAGAAATTTGCCCACATTAATATCGACGCCTGGTTCTTCTGTCGAGAACAATGATGGACTTTCGATTCCGGTCAAAACCCAATTTCACCTCATTTGTTGTCACAGCGACATTAAGCGCCAATTCATTCGATCTGTCCGCAAAGGCCAAAGAATTTGCGCGTTAGTTTGTTTCACTCATTCTTTAATATGTTTAACAAACTAAAACATTCCGAATTGAGTCTTCTGAATTGAGTAAATTGCATTTTAATTGTAGCATTTAAAGGCAATTAATTGCTACAATGTTTTTCATTTAACAATTCACTTTCGAAAGTAAAGTGAAAAATTTTCATTGATTTTTTGTGTTGTAGAAACTGTTGACAACTTGAGAGTCAATCGGAACCTACAAAAAGTTGAGAAATATGGATCGTATTTAACTAATTCTTATGTGTCGGACATTTGCATTTCTTGCTTTTCATGAAATTTTTAATTTTTTCAAATTCAGTTTTGCTCTTTTTGGAATATAAGGTTGAATTGTGGCGTTAATTTTGACTTTTGAGTAAAAAGCTTTTCGTGAAGTTTTTGCATTAAAAAATACACATAGAATAGACTAATTAATTTATATTTTAATTAAAACTTAAAAATTGTTAAATGTTTCAGAAAGAATAAACTTCTGCGGCCCACCTCACACATTTCCACGCAATCGGATTGGGGATACTACTCAACTTCTACGAATCAAACTTATTAATTTAAGCCAACTACCGTTTTCAAAATTACTGTAAAAAATGAAAATTCATTCAATATGTACTTTTTTATAATTGTGCAAAAAATGATATAAATTATTTTATTCATCATGATTTTTACATAAAATTCATGAAAAAACTTTAACACATCTCGATTGGCTGTGACTATTTTGGGATTTTGTTATGAAGATTTATTAATCATCTTTGAAATTTTTAACGAAACAAATGATTTCATGTGTGACGGTGTTCATGAATGTGACGAGAGGCGCTTTTTGCTGCCAAAAATTGTCTGCTTTAAGCGGTTGCCAAATCCACCACCGTTTTTATCCGTTTCTAAATTATCATTTTATAATTAAAGAATTTATATGCTTTTAGATGTTTACTCTTTTTTGTGATGATCTTTTTTGTGATGATAATTTGAAAAAGTTATTAAAGCCAACCTTCCCGTTCGCTGTGGGTATTCACACTTTGTGTGGACGTTCTTGCCGGCGCTTTCCAGGGCTCATAGCTGAGACTGTTGCTTTTCATGAGGCCAATGCGCGACGGCGGTGTACTGTCATTTCCCACCTGAATCAATCACATAAATTACAAATTTTTTGTATACCATGCGTTATATATTGAAAAAAGCAACGTTTAAGCTGAAAACCTTATTCAAAGAAACTAGCGAGGCAGCACTGGTGGGTGGTCGAAAATCAGTGCTGCCGTCTCCGTTGCCGCCTCCACCACCAATGCGGCGTATCAATTTGCCTATTAATTGCCGTCCGCCACCGCCATTTTTTACTAATAAGGTCGACGAAGGTGGCGGAAGGAATTGAGTTGAAAGTGACGTGTTTTCTCCCAATTCACTTAACGCGGAAGAGGAAAGGTGGTGGTCCGTCTAAAAGATTTAGTTCTATCTTTGCTTTTATTATAGTTTAATACATAAATTGCATCCTCATAAATGTCTAGTTTTCCTATTTTTTATTTAGAAGAATGAATTTTTCCTATTGAATTTTTTCACTTTTTTCGAACTTTTTCATAAGAAAAAGAGGTCTTTGAGAACATTTCAAAAACATACTCAATTTCATTTAAACATACTCAATTCAAGTTGACTGAGTTCTTACCGTTTTAAAATTTTTTATATACATAGCACAACTTTCCCAAATACTTGATAAAATATCCCAATACATTCTTTCCACTTACTCTTATATTGTCGTAGAAACCGTCATCTTCCTCGTCGGCAAAAATACCGTTGATGCTGGTGGAACGCGAGTCGCTAGCCGCCGACGTTCGACTCGAGTGATGATTATGTTTTGAGCTCATATCGGCGGCTGGTGTCGTTACAATAGTTGGCACTTTCACAATCCAGTCACCACTATTAGTGGAGCCGGACGCGTTGGCCGCAAGCGGTGGAGGCCTCTGGGGTGGCGCAATGGATGGTGGGTGAGCATTTGTAAAAGAGGCAGGCATCACAGCCACCTTACTTTTCTTGGCTGATCCCGCGTAGGTATTATTATTGCGCAAGCGCACATTTGACAAATTACTCTTCTCATCGCTTATTGCCGTCGAACCGTCTGATTTTTCACTTTTTTGTCGAAAAATAGGATGAATGTTCACGGATCGCAGTTTTGGCTAAAAGATTTCATCTAAATTTTGTCATAAAAGATCGTGGCCACACGTTTCTGAAAAGCACGCTGCTAGATTTTTTCAAAAATTTTCTGTTGTGACTTGACTCGAAGGCGAATCGCACGCTTTTTGCAAAAAATACCTCAAACATTTTTGATCTTCATTGAATCGTTGCAATATGTATTGTAACCTGCCAAAAGCTTAATACCTTTTCAGAATGTCGATTAGGACGGAGATTGGTCGTGAGCACATCATTATTATTGCGCTGACCATTGGAGGTATAATCTTTCTTAAATTCTCCAATTTCGCAATACAATGGTTCATCTTTGTTCGAATCTTGCCGGGAAATTTTCCGAGGCCAAGCATTGGCATCCTTTCCTAAAATAAACCGATGTAAGGTCGAATTGTGTATGCATATTGTATGTGCATGGTCGAATTATACTGAAAAGTACTAACCCGCTTCAGATTTTTCGAACATGTGTTGAATTGCTTCCACGCGACTCGGTTTCAAGCGTTCCTGGTTGATGGTCTCAAATGGATTTCCTACAGAAGTGGAAGCTTTTTCCAAACACCCACTGGAAAAAGACCCCCCGCTGTGTTTACGATGTTGTTGGTGAGAAGCGGTTGCAATCAATCCATTCTGCTTTCCTTCCCTTTTAGTTTCTGTGGAATTATGTTCGCTGCTCTTTTGGTGAGTGAGAAACTTGCTGCGCTTTGAATGCTCTTCAGCCACACTAAAGAATAGCAACAAACATGGTTTTGAAGTTTTTCTGGTTACTTTCAACACAAAAGACTGTTCGATAATTCTACGCATAAAGTTTTTATTAGTTTTGATTTTTTTAAGTATAAAAAAAGTTTTTTCTTGTTTTACGAACTTTTTTATAACCCTACTTATTCGGTTTGTTTGATGCCGTAATTTCAGGAACATCAATTTGAACGCCATTCGTTATTTTTTGCCCAATTCGATTTGTGGTGCTGTCATTTTTAAAACGTTTGTGTTGTTGTTGAGCTACGGTAGTAGCAGCTGCATGACCAACTACTGTACCAATGGAAGCAGCATTTGGTTTCAGAGGATGATTTACATTCCTACGTCCCATGGAATTTGTTCTTGGTGATGCAGATGTCGGTTTTGCCGATGCTTCCGTTGCAGTGCTCACAATTTCGGCTTTCATTGTAGGAAAAGAACGGCGTTTGTCATTTTTATCATTTATATTCGCCTAAATATGTAAAAGTCATTTAACATTGTAGTAAATAAATAAAACATCTTCAAATATTTTATTTATTTTTTCATCTTCAAATGTTTTATTTATTTTTACAGAATTTTATAACGTATACGAAATTTTTTGTTCAGGCTTACCGAATGGGTATTCAGTTCGAGTTCTGCCACCAATGTATCCAATTCTAATTCAGCGGTGAATTTTTGCTCCGTTAACTGGCGCTGATGATATTGGCTAGGGAGAGGTTTGTTGATTTTTTGGTTATAAATATTTGTTTCCACTCGACTACCGTTGCACCCCGTAGTAGGGGTGGCACTCGCGTTGTTTCTTTGCATCAGCGCTGCATCGGGAAGGCTCTGAATGGAGCCGCGCTGTGGATAATTTACGAAGGCGCCGCCGGAGCTGCCGTCACGTTGAAGCGAATTAATGGACAGAAAGGAGGCTGTAGGCTTTAGCCCTTCTTGCGAGTGTGCACTACCCAGACTGTGGTGGTCCTGCGAGCTGGCGCGATTCTGGCTACCATAGCACACTCCGCTAAGCTTTTCCGTCGACGAAACTTTGTGTAAATCGTAATCACTGGATCTAAAATTGGATTTATCTTTAACAGTTGTTTTTATTTACATTAAAAAAGATAAAGAAATTTTTCCGATTTGATTTCAGTAATTTTAAAGTAAAAATACTTTTTCAGTACAATTTTTGAATCTTTTCAGCTTTTCTTCGAATGAGCTGTTTTTGAATATAATATTCGATTCGTCATATTTTTAAGCATTTTGAGCAGAATTGGAGATCTCTGCTATGTAGTAGAATATAAAATTCCTTTTTAATGAACATCAATACCGAAGAAGTTATGGCTATTTCAAATTGGGAAACGTTCTTGAATATCCCTTTACTGAAATCACTCTTCTCTAATTCATCAAACTAAATTTAACACCAACCCCAGTCCTGACCCGTTGCCTAGCTGCAGTGGCTGTGGACGATATGGCTGCGGTCGAATAGGTGCGACAACAACAACATTGTGCTCGCTTTTCTTTCCGCTTATTTTTTCTGTTAGCGTTTTTGCTTTTGACATGTCATTTGTTTTTAACGAAGTTTTGCTGTTCGTTGGTGGGTATTTTTTGGAGTTGAGACTAGTTTTCGTTGTCTTCATTGTATGGGGCATAGTCGGCTTTCGACGTCTTTTCTCTGATGCGTTAATTGCAGCTACTTCTGCAGAACAACTGCCAAGCGAATTTTCGGAGTCTTCGGATAAGGAATGCAAATCGCCCGTCGAATTTTTTCCATCTATTTCTTCAAACTTCTCCTAAATTAAAAAATTACAATGAAGTGCCTCAACATTTCCAAATTAAAGCCAACCTGGGAGTCGTTCGAAATTTTGAGGTCAGCTGTTGTTATGTCTTGTTGTTTCTCGTCGGCACCCCAGGATTTTATATCGTCCACCAGCCATTTTCTCGTAAAGTCTAATCGATTCTCTCTGCTTTTTTTAGAGGAAGCATTTTTCAATAAATTTTTTTCATTCAACGCAAAATCAGGTACATCCTTTGTTTCTTGCTGCAAACTCTTCACAGGCTGGTTTTGTTTCTGCTGAAGTGGCTGTATTTCATTTTTGTTTTTAACAGCAAGATTCTTTGACTGTTGTTGTTTCGCAGAAGTAAACGATGGTGCTTGTTGATCTTCTATCACTTTGCCAGCCCTGTTTTTCCAACTCATCGCGGTTTCCTTAGTACCCGAAAATGTTTGTTGTTGTTGATGTTGATCATGCTGATACATATTTTTGGGCAAGGTCCTTAAAAATTTTTAAATATTAAAAACCATACTTTGTTAATCATCTCGCCATGGAAATTTTGCTCCATTTTTGGTTTTAATTTTTGTGCATAGCCAAAATCTCGAAATTTTAATTTTGTACCCAACTTTATTGTGTTTTTATCGTAATTTTCAATGGGTTATCTTCTCAAAAAAATTGAGGGCTGTCACCTATATTTTGTAATATTTTTGTAATATTTTTGTTTTACATTCCTCAGCAAATTAGCAAAAACTCCCATTGTATAAGTAAACGCAAAACTTAGCTTTTAAACAAGTTTCGAAATTCTCTAAAAAACTCTCGGCACATTTTTGCCAAAAAAAGTAAAACTCAACATTTTTTAAATTTTATGATAAATTTAAAAAATCTCCTACAAACTATATACATATGTATGTACATAATAAAATTATATTGTCAAAAACAGACTTATTCATGTTGTTTCCGTTGGTTTGTTGTGGATTAAACACATTATTCGTTGGCAAAGCGTTCGAAATTTTACCCAAAGTTCTTGCACTTTTGTTTTCGATGCTTTCGATGTTTTTCTAAAAAATTGTTTTCGAATCAATTCGTATATTTAAGTTTGAATTCTAAATTAAAAGGAAGTTGAAAAGATGTTTGGTCACTAATTTTGGGTTATATGCATGTATGTCATATGTGTATGATTAATGATTTTAAAATGTTGGATTCTGTTCATTTTTTTATCCTTCGTAATTTTTATTCATACTTTGTTGAATAAACTCTACATCAATGTACTAAAAATACAACATAGATACTGTTTGGTTTTTAAATTATTAAGCAGTAAACATAGTTGCGGCTAACCTTTGTCAGTTTAAATTTTTTCGAATTGAAAGTTAACTTTGATTTGGATAAAAGAGAAAAACAAACCGGAACAGGTGCTTCACATTCTTTGCGCAGGTCCTCGAATATTTGATCAAGATAATCAATGGCCTCTTTAAATTTGCCAGTGGCTGGTTGCTGATTTTGTTGTTGATGGCGATGACGGGCCTGATCAATCATTTGGTCGATTGAGCGTGAGGCCGAATCCAGCGCACCACTAAATTTGAATGGCAATTTTTATCCAATTTTTATCTAATTTAAAAAACAACATCCTATGTAATAACCGTATTATTGAAAACCTGGATTAAATTTTAGTTTATCAGAAAATAAGACTGATAGAAAAACAAAACAGAAAAGTGCTTAAGAGTTTATAAAAGAGAAAATTTATGTAAGGGTGGCCCAAATTGGCTGCCAAATTTGTTTTTGCTATAATTTTTCAACAAAATTTTATAATTCTTTTTTTGTTCGATTCCCAAGATTCTGAGAATTTGTTTGGTAACAAATATTACACAAAAATTTATTTCCATAACAGAAAGAAACAACAACAAAAAACAACATCAATTTCCAAAATTGATTTCAACGCTTTTTCCGTCGACTTCGATGCAGCGCTCGAGACGATTGAGCGGTCAATCATTTCCTGTGACAGTTCGTCGAAGACTTGCTGGATTCTCGACTGAAGGTCGTCGAGGTCAGCCGGCTGGTAAATTTGCCTCTTGATCCAGCCCCACAAAAAGAAATCGCACGGCGTCAAATCCGGCGAATACGGCGATCATGTAAACGGAGCGACGAGATTTGCAGAAGATTGACAGTGATCTCGGACTGATGTGCGGATTCTCACGAAACTTGGCCAANACAGAGCTAATTTTGAACATTTCTGCACAGATTTGGTGTCAAACAAATTCTCAGAGTCTTGGGAATCGAACAAAAAAAGAATTGAAATTTGGTTAAAAAATAAAAAAGTTATGGCAAAAAAAGGTTGGCAGCCAAATTGGGCCACCCTGTATAAAGAATATCACGAGGCTTCTTGCAGAAAAGGAAAATAAATTAATACATTTTGTGAATTTAATCATTGAAATTTACAATTAGAGTTATATTTTCATTTTTATGCACATATTATATTTTAATTAATTTTAATTTTAAGTCGAATATTTTGAAAAAAAATTTCTAGCAGAAATCTCTTCCTCATATAGTCTTGCTTCATGTCAAAGTCAATGTTTTAACTAACGTTTCGACCACAATTTGCAACATCTTAGAATCACTACGGTACTACTATCCATAAGTATTCAAACTAAAGTAATAGAAAATATTGAAAATCTCGTCACCAACTTTCAAAAAACACAATTGTTTAACTTAATTGTGATGAGAATTTTTTTGTTGTCTGTTCATTACTTTCGAAAGCGATGCTGTGTTGTCACAACTTTGTTGGAAGCAGTTGTTTTCTTTCGTGTGAAATCATCTCATGTGAGCTGTCATTAAACTTTATATGTTTTTCTATACTCTTAGCTATTTGAATCATTTGCAAAGGAAAAACCCACCGTGGCAAGGACCTACACATTCGACCTTCGTAGAACATTGACCACTTGCATAAAGTCGTAAAACTTATTTAATTTTTTACTTTGTAAAAAATTAAGGATTGTAATTATAAATGTAGTAGAGCGGTTTTTAGATTAGAATTAATTGAAAATAAATTTAAAAAAAGAACGATTTCTTCTTTCTGAATTTGGATAAATATCAAACCTAGTCGGTTATTTACTTAGATACATACATACATATAATATGTATTCGAATTTTATTTGCAGGCTTACTTCTTAGAAATTGCCATCAAATCGCAAAAGCAATTGGAAAGCTTTGGACAAACGTTCTTCTTTTAAAGAGACCAAAAAATATGAAGAAAATACTGGTTTATTGCCAAAAAACAGGAAAAGGTCAAGACTCTGTCAGCAAAAATAAGATATAAAGAAAATAAAAACCGTAAATTTGGAGAAGCGGCTAGGAAGAAAAAATGAAGTAAATAGCAAGAAATAGAAGAACGAGAATAGAAAGAAAATAATAGAAAAATTCTTACGTATCTCAGAAAAGAGGAATACACGTGTTTGTGTTGTGATTTGTGCGTCAAGAGTGGTGCACGAAAAGTCGTAAGACTTATTCTTTCCATAAGACAAGGCTATAGAAGAAAGAGAACTGGCGTTGGCCATTCGAAATCAATAATTCAGAGAACAAATGTCAATGACGATTAATTGGCAAATCAAACTTGAAGTGATAGCTCTATTCTTTTCATTCCTTTCAAAAATTAAGTAAAGCCCCAAGAACCTCCATCGAGACAAAGATTCAAAACAACAAGAATTGCTTCGAAAACAGTAAATTGCGGGGAGCGTACCAGTAGGGAATGGGGAAGAGAAAAAAAAACAAAAATATTTGTGGCAATTTTTTCATATAATTGAAAATCCACATTTTCGTCCTAGTAAATATTCTTGATTTTGAGACCGATAAAAATTACATAAAGTACCTGTTGCTGGAATCAATACTGGTAGTGGATTGTCGACCACTAAGTGGAATATGTGCCGCATATCTTTCATGCTGATGGCGTGGCTGCTGTGAAGCGATTGCAGCTGTGAAATTTTGTGCCACTGTTTGTTCTATAAAAATATATCAAATATTAAAAAAAATTCTGTGTTTGACTACAATATAATAGAGAAAAAAATCTTTTCAATACAATATAATATTGTTAAAAACACCGTATTACATACATATTTGTGATTGGAAAAGTTGTAAACTGAACTTTTGCCATAAAAAATTAGCAAAAAGAACGTTTTTCAGTTCATTCAACCTGTTTTAAAATATGTATTTTAGGTACTCCGAACGCTCAAAAGTTTTCTTCACCAACAACTTTTTTTGGAATTAAGAAAAGTTCTTTTTTGGAACTTTTTCACAAACCGATTCATATTTTATTAACTTTTTCCAATCACTGATCAAGTTAGACCAAGTTTGCAATGCTTTTCTTTAATAAACTCACTTTCATTAAGAAAGCGCTTGCGTCCCGAGTCTGAAGCATCGTCCGCTACTTCCTCGTAAACAATAGGGAAGTTTACAGGTAATGTTATTCCCGTCGATGATGACTGTGTCGCTGATGTGCGTCTTAGCTGTGCAGCTTGGTTTTGCATTCGTTCTTCGAATAAGGATTTTGGAGCGTCAAAAACATTAACTTTCTTAACCACCTCCACTGGTTTTCTAAAATCGAGTAAATATATTAATATGTATTTGTTAGGGTCTTATTACATAATATTTCATTAATACAAATATTTCATTAATACATAATATTTCATTTACAAACAACAAAACTTACTTCAGCTTTATTACATTCACGAATGATGGACCTTGTTCATTTGAGAAGATTTTGGACTTGACTCGTGTCGATTTAACGGTCTTATTTGATTTTTCCATTTCCGTTATTGTGGGATTGTTGTATGAAAGCAATTCGATCATTTTTTCATTGGCGCTCAAATCCGCATCTGTTATTTTTGGTGTCCTCTCTTTAACTTTTTCGTGCTCAATATTCGGATGCACTGAGCGGTCATTTTCACTTTTTACGCCCGATTTGTTAACATCAAATTGTTGAATAGGAATTTGTACGTGCACAGAAGTGGTTGAAGAGGTAACAGAGGGAGGCGAACCGAAGCGACTCCCTGACGCAGAGCTTTGGCTTATGGCGTCCACTTCTACATTTGTGCTGAAGGCTGTTGCATTTAGTGCAAATGACGCGCTTCTTTCCAATTCGTTGCGTTTTCTGAAGCAGTATATTTATTAAAGAACTGGTACATATTACACACAATGAAGAGAATTATGTGGAGCAGTGTATATGTATGTATATGTATATGGTTTAAATATTATAAAACATACCGTTGAACGTATTCCTCAAGCAGCGATTCGTTTGGCAAAACAAATGGAATTACGGTGTAATTGACCTGGTCATTTCCAGAAGCTTCGTTGCCCTTGGTTTGATCTTTTTTCAGCTGTCGTTGCTTGTTCGAGGAAAGTGGAATATGCTGAAATTTAACTGTCGTAAAAACATCTGCATATCTAGACGCTTCGAAAAACTCAAAAAAAATCAAAAACGATTTTCATGCGATTTTTAGCGGCGCTCAACTTTAAATTTTCAAATGACCATATTTCATCAAACGTCTAGATTTTGGTGCTGTACCGTTAATCAGAAAAGACATCATGAGCGTTTCCCAAATGCTGCCAATAAAAATTATTTTTAAGGTGAAACTAATTACAGTAATTGCCAGTAGTCCATGCAATGTGTAACCACTTACTTCTGGTATGCTGCTTCGAAATTTTTATTTCTACAGCACTCCGGAAAGCGCTACTGAGCGTCAATGCTACCGGAAATACGTTTTATAAGATATTCTTTTTTAACGACCACAGACGACCATACAACTGCTACAACCAGAAGGGAAAATCAATTTTCTACTTTCAGGGAAATTTTATCAATTTTCAGGGAAAATCAATAGCATTATTTGGGAAACGCCCATTGGTTTTTTGGAAACGGCCCACCATGTCTTTTAGAATCTTCCAAAAAATGTAAATTTAACAAAAACTGCTTTTGGTTTTCAAATTTTTATGGAGAGCAATTATTACTTAAAATGAGCTATCCTTCAGCTTAAACTTTTACAAATTAAATTAAAAAATTGAGAAATTTTAGAAAAGTACATGTCTTTAAGGCTCCTAAAAATACCATTTCCAATTTATTTAACAAATTTACGTAAATAAATAATCGAATCAAAAAATATAATAAAACAAATATCATAAAACCTCAAACCGAGTTTTATATTGAATTTTCACATATTATCTTTAAACAAAATTTAAAGAAATGTGTCAAAGAAAAGTTTGCAAAAGTTGCCTTTCGATTCTTAATTTTCGTTTCTTGCATTCTTCCTTTTTCTTTTTTCTGTGTGTTTGATTTTGTTCATTTTCTATCTTTGTCTATGCTTTTATCCCCCATCATGTCAATACATATATGTATTTTCCCTTTCTTTTTCTTACCTTTCTCTATTTTCGAGGTTTTAAGGCCTATCTATCAATTTTCTCTGTTTGTAGAGTATTTTCCAATATCTAATTTTAAAAGAAGAGCCTTAAATTGCAAAATTGCATAGAATTATTTTCCAGCAGCTGCAAAAATTAGGTCTAAAATTTGATTCTTGAATTAATTTAACCCTTTTGTTTATTTATATGTATCTTCTTATTCGAAGATGTGCATGATGAAATTTTAATCAGGTAAAACGAAAATAATTTAAAAAACTTAAAATATGTGTTGTATCATTACCGTATTTTTCACAAAACCGGGACGTTGTCCGGTGGTTAGTATGGGTGTGGATTTAATTGTAGAGTGTCTGTTTGCCAATGTTGAAGTAATATTTGAATTTGCGGTTCCATTTTTGACTTCTTTTTTTGTCGTTATTTTTTTATTTTTTTCAATTTGCGCTTCATTTAGCTGCTCATGATCATCTGAGGCTTTGGACGCACTTTTGGGAATAAATCCAGAATTTTCCTTATTGTAAAGTGCAGAAATTTGCCTAAATTACAAAAAAATACGTCGCATACTATCAAAAAAACGGCATATTATACCATCAAAAAATATAAAAAATACAGCTTACTTTTTGCCAAATTTGATGCCACGTATTGCTTTTGAAACAGCGCTTAAATTGACTTGAGCCCGTGCCAAATTCACATTTAAGATAATTGCCGAAAAGATTGTAACCTGTAAAAGCCCATTAACGTCTCACGATGATTAAGATTGTTTAGAAAATGTTACCATAGCATCACGATTTTGTCGACGAAATACAATATTTAGCGCTAGAGTTGTTATGCAAAGTTTTGCTTGATTACATTTAAATTGAACTTTTTCTACTCTGAAATAAAAATTGTAACTTACTTGCAAATTGAATAAAGTTATCAACAAACCCGTGAAGTCGAATAATTTTTTGAATACCGAGGCGAAATCGCTTTTTATTTGAAAAATCGCAATTCAAAACGGCCAACGCATTCGCTAATTTCTTTGGTTTTCCTATTTCTTTCAAGGATTTTGGAGTCTTTGATTCGCTGTAACAAATAAAAAATTAGCTTCAAGAAACCCGTTCAACTTTTCAAGAACTGAAAAATTATCAAACTTAAAAATTTTATTAAAAATTTAAATGAAAAACTCTGCCAATGTCATTCATGATATTTTTATTTCATTAACATGAAAAAAGAGAAGTATTGTTATATACATAGTAGCATCCACAAAAAGGCATCAACCCTAAAAATTTTCTTCCAAGCACAAAAAAAATTCTGCGAGAGTATTTTCGGACTATTTTTATCTGGAAAATTCGAAAATATTATTTAAATTCAGAATCTAAGTCTTTACAATAAAATGGTAAGTCTTTCTGATTCATAAACTAAAAATGGGTATAAAAACGTGTTGTGTACAACATTTTGAAAATATCTATTTTACATTGTAAGTCAAGCATATTTGAATAATCCGTGAAAATATAAATTCAAAAAATTTTCATTCTTTTCTTAACATTCGATGGCATTTGAAATTAGGTACCATCACAACATAACACAGAGAGCCAAAAATTGCAATATAAAAATATTGAACCCATTTACAAAAAATTACCTAACTTTAAAGTAAAAAATATAATTTGACTTCACCTAATCGAGCAAAGATTTCAATCACAGAACAAGTTCAAGATTTATCGAAAATATGAAAATAAGGAGTGATTCATTTTTTATAGAAAGTTGACCATTTTTTGTTTATGAATCAGAAAGATATAAGAAAGAATATAAAACAGAAAGATATATAAGAGTTCAGAATTTCAACAATATTTTCGAATTCTACATATAAAAATGGAGAATTCGAAAATACTCTTGCAGAAATATTTTGACGTTTCGCCATCGTACTGTGGGGGTTGGAAGCAGTGTTTCCAAATTTTGGCTAAAGTTAAATTTCGACTTTCCCGCACTTTTCTGGATGCCCGAGTATTCCATCAATGAGGGCAATCGATATGTCAGCGGATAGCCCATTAAAAATTATGTCGATCTGTGTAATCAAAAATGCTCAAAACCCAGATATCGGAGTGTTGTTTGCGATAGAAAAAAGCGCGGGAAAGTCGAAATTTAACTTTAGCCAAAATTTGGAAACACTGGTTGGAAGAAAATTTTAGGGAGGATGCACTTTTATGAACGCTACAGTATACATAGTCTTTTTTGAGAAAGGCTTCCACCTATTATTCAGTGTTTCCAAATTAACTCTTTACAATGAAAGTGAAGTGAACTTTACTTTACTTGAAAAAGTAAAGTGGCGAAATGAAATTTGACAGTTAACGTAAACGAAAATCGAGCTAATTGAACTGTAAAGTTGAGCTAACTGAACTGTAAGGTTGAGCTAATTTAACTATAAATAATATTGGTCCTGACACGAATGTTTTACATTGTTCAGTAGCATTTTTTCACCTCTAACAAGAAAGTTCCACCTCACTCTTTCTTTACGTGCGGATATGGGGTGGTAAAATTTGCAATTTGCGATTTGCGGTTTTGCGGTATTCGACTTTTTTTTAAATCGACTATTTTTCGCACATCTTCAAAAATTGGAAACTATGTAAAATTTATTAAATGATCTTATTGCGGATTAAATGATCTTATACAACTATTCCAATAGTTGTTTTGTATGTGTTTCATTTGTTTAATTATTTTTGGCTCTAATTTCTAAAAATAAAGTGCTTTTTGCGAAACTTCTTTGGATACTGAAGTGGGGAAAAAGTTGAGGTAAGATGGGAATATTTTCCAAAAAAAAATAAAAAGGGGATGAGAAAATTACAGCTTAAAATTTGACCTAAAAAATTTGCGGTTTGCGATTTGCGGCTTTTTTGGGCAAAAATTTACGATTTGCAGTTTGCAAAAATAAAAATTTATGTCCGATTTTCGCAAATGAAATTATTTGCGGCTCACCGGACCAGGCACGAAACAGTCAGTCATTATTTTAAAGTGAAGCGGTTAATTTCAACACTTTATTTTTTTCGATAAAGTGAAGCGGTTTAATTAGCGCTAATATACATTTAATACTATTTTTCAACTTTTTATTATTTAAATATTGCAAGCTTTGATTTTAATGTTGAATATATTTTTAACTTTAATCTCGAATATACATATACATATGTTTGTTTTAGATTTTTTCTCTAAAAAAAAATATTGTAAAAAAACACAGTTACTAAACATTTTGGACCAAAAACCTTATACCCTTAATATGATATTTTTAAGCACCATTTAAAATAGTTGAAAACAAAAGTGAATCACCATTAAAATGGTGGATTTTAGCAGACTCACCTTTTAGAACCAATTTTTCTCATTGTGCCAATTTTCCTCGATGAAGCTTCTCGAATAGATTTTGATGCAGCCCTTTCACGAGGGAAATGTTTACACACCACCTCCACAAATACTACCGTCGGCTTCCTGAAATTATAAAATTTAAATATGATATGTGGTATAAAAATATGTAATATGTATTTAAAAATGGGATTTTTGGGCGAATAATTTTTTAAATAAGAGAAAAGTTCTCTTTTCTATATCATTTGAATCTCTTGGTGAACTGAATATTTCTATTTTTTTGTTTTTGGAAGGGAAGAATAATGCTCAAATAAAATATACTGCGGGCCAAAAAATTTAATTACACCTCGTTTTGTGACATTTTAATTTGAAGTTTTTCGCAAGAACCTCATTATTTAGAACCCAAAAAATTTCAGCAACCTCAAAAAAGATAGAAATTTTCTCAGTATACTGTGTGCATTTAGCAGTGTTTCCAAATTTTGGCTAAAGTTAAATTTCGACTTTCCCGCGCTTTTCTGGATTGCCCGAGTATCCCATCAA
>SAUE01000129.1:47530-67237 GCA_009724625.1 Deladenus siricidicola | reverse complement strand
TTACGAAGTGAGGCTATCTTTTTTTCCATGGTGAAAAAGCAAAATTTTTCAAAAAAGCACTTTACCCAAATGCGAATAATTTTTCTTTTACATAACGTTTAGACACATTATTTAAACGTATTTCAATAAAAAAAATTTAAATAAAATTCATTCATTTTTGAAAAAAGTGAAAAAATCAGGTGAGGCTATCTTTTTTTCCCGCAGTGTATATATATGTAACACTTTTTCGCCGGAAACTTTATTATTTTTTCTTTGATAATGCATTTTATGTCAAGAATCTTTAAAGAATATACGATTTTAAGATCAACAACTGTATTAAAAAATTTGAACTTAAAGATGTGAGTTTGTTTTCAGGTGTGCTGGGAGTAACAACTTTCCTGCTGCGTTGACCGACCTTGAAAAAGCACTTGAGTTGGAGCCGGAACACAAAAACGCTATGCGCTATCGTATCGAAGTTCTTATTGCATATGGAAAAGAGTTAGTTTGATTGTGTTTTAAATGTTGGGTTAATTAGGAATAACATGAAATATTTTACTAAGATTCGTAATTTTTTGTTTGCTTTCCGTTAGGGAATTTTGCTTTTTTACGCAATGTTAAAAAATGAAGGATCAAATTTCAGTCTTGAAAAGGAGGGTCAACCGGCTGAAGCCTTTCTCAAATATTCACGTGCTTTGCAACTTTCTGATGGCGGGAATGAGCGTGCAGCGAATGCACTCCAGAGGCTTTCTGCCTACGGACCAGCGGATACCACAAACCGTAAAACCAAGACTAGAGTGAAGCCGGTTGTGGAAGTTGTTGATTTGGCGGATGATGAAACGGAAATATCTGCATCAATTGAGGACAAGGATGGTCCGACCGGTGCACGAAAACGGAAGTTGGAAAATGGGAATGGGAGTCGAAGCGAGACGAACAAAAGGAATTCTGATTCTGCAAATGGACAAAAACTTCGTGAAATGCAGGCGTTCATTGAACATCTCAAAAAGTTGCAATAGCTTGTGGGTCAATTTTATTGGCTTCAAAAAGGGTTGTTATCCTCGTAGCTAGAATTTTGCTGCGAATGATAAAAATTTGGTTTTATGTATGAGCTCAAAGTCCGGCTAAATTCTACGCTTTCCAACGTCGACATCGTCTTGTGGAAAAGTGAGTTGTTTGCTTGAAAAATGTATGGATTTTTTTGATTTTTGAACCCTAATGCGAAAATTTTGGCGAATCGTTTTTGACATGTTTTGGGGAGTCGAAGCGGGACGGGGGGCATGCTTTCGAATAAGTCCTGCATATGACATTTCTCGCTACTGCTACAATTTGAAATGATTTCACCAAATTAATTTTAGCGATACAATTTTGCGACTCGAGAGGATTGCGAAATGCGTTGTAATATTGTGCCATTTTGCCTTTTTTTCTTTCTGCTTGATCATTTTTTTTAATTACACTTTGTTTGTTGTTATTTTTGTATTGACTTATGTTTGTATGTAAGCGATGGAAAAATTATAAAATGAAACAAAATTGCGCTAAATAACTTGTATTTTTAAATTCGATTTCGAATTATGAATGCATCTATCGAGTTTCGTAAGAAATGTTTATCTTTAATATGCTCATTAAGCTCGAAATTTCGGTCTCAGTAAGGAAAGTGATTGTGGAATTATGTGGGTGGACATTGAACTAGGACGATGCATTTGTATTCACTCGCTTTCGCAAATGGTCGACATCACTTTGCAAGTACTGCTCTATCAGCGCCAAATAATTCCCGAGCCCGTGCCCTTTCTACTCGGCCGCGACGCGGACGGCGAAAAGGCCGAAAAATTCCGCGCTATTTATAATGATGTAAGCGAAGGAAAAAATTTGTTTCCATATCTTTATAAGTATTCGATAAATTTTTAGGTGAAACGCGTAATTCGTCGTTCATTTTGTCATCGAAACAGCGAATGTCTACGGGAATTTGTGATTATGATCGGCGGGAGTCCTTATTTGCCCAAGGAGATTTACCGCATTCCCGTGTCAATTTGTCTAAAGCACCTGAATAACTGTCATTCACTTCCGGAAGACAGACGCCATAGAAGTTGCCGAAGAAGTGACACGAATTTGAGCTACCAAAGCGGAAGCCGCGAAGAAAGTAATAGCGGGGAAGAGGATCAGATGACTTCCTCGTCCAACGGTAGCTCGTCGAGTGGATGTGGGGATCACTGCACGTCGCTGACACACAGGTATTTTTTCGATTTGCAGCTTAATGTTGTATTACGCTACAGATTGATAAGCTTTTCGATTCGATCGACTTTTCGATCGGTTAAAAGTTTAGGGAGAAGCGCCAGATATTCTCGTCGCTAGCACTAAGCAAAACCGTGCAGAACCTGCTCAACAATAGCGTTTTGATGGCGAATGATAAAGTTTTCTTTTTTATGAGCTCAAAACCCGGCACTAATTCCGCGCTCTTTAACATCGACGGCATCGAGGAAGAGTTCGTTTGTTTTCTGAAATTTTTGTATCATTGTTAAATTCAGTCACTCAAAATTTTTAACGAAAATAAACTTTCTCGGTTAGATTCTTAATTTATAATTACAAATTTTTGAACGTAGTTTTACTGGAGTTAAAATAAATATTTTTAAAGGGGTGGTTGAATTGAGCTGAACGTTTTTTAAGCTGTTCCCTGTGTTGCAAAAAGGCGTTCCGGAAATTTATGGAGTTTGTTTGAAATATTTTGGTGTACTGTCAATCGGCATTTGAAGAATTTCGTTTTGAAACAAAATTCGTATAATGATGAAAAATAACTTTACTTGAAAATACACGGAGTTTGCGGTCAAAATAGTGTAACTAACTCATTTCCTCCAATTTTATAACGTCAGCCCCGAAAAAGATGCTATTGCGTCTACTTTATTGAATAAAAAAAGATTCATCACGATTCCGACCTTCAAAAAAAACTTTGCACCTAAAAATGTAAATATAAATTTTCCAAAGCTGATTTTTTTGACGTCAGCTATGATAATTAAAAAACTTGGGCAATAGATGGACACAACATTTGGAAAACTCCAAAATTTAAAAGGCGAAAACCAGTAGGAAATATGAATGAATTGTCATGTTTGGACCAGTGTTTCCAAATTTTGGCTAAAGTTAAATTTCGACTTTCCCGCGCTTTTCTGGATTGCCCGAGTATCCCATCAATGTAGGCAATCGATATGTCAGCGGATAGCCCATTAACAATTATGTCGATCTGTGTAATCAAAAATGCTCAAAACCCAAATATCGGAGTGTTGTTTGCGATAGAAAAAAGCGCGGGAAAGTCGAAATTTAACTTTAGCCAAAATTTGGAAACACTGGTTTGTACAAAGAATTGTTGGAATGAAATTGTGTGGCTTTGGTGACGAACACCTTGATTTTTTGAAAAATTTGAGAATTTTTTGTAAGTTTATTAAAAATTAAAAAAAAGTCGGCACATTTTTTGGTGCACGGGAACAGCTGTGCCACGAGGTTTTAAATTGACGTAAAAGTTTTAAAAAGTTGCTTACATGCACGATTTGACGCATTATTTGCCAACACGGGGCTTCACTAGAAAAATACTGAAGCACAACAAAAAAAAATAACGCACGCAAGTCGTAAGAAGGCTATATCAACGTCTTGAGGTCAAAGCGAAAGATGAAGGCAAAATTAAAAAGTTTTTGAGCAATAGTTTCCATTTCATTGTGATCTCAATTAGTCACATAATCGTTTGTTTTCATAACTAATTACGTTAAAAATTTAGCGACAGCTTTGAATTGCCAAGCGAAGAAATGCGAAAGCGCCGTAACATTCGCCAACTCTTTGTTCGGGTGAAGTCTTCGCCCTGCACACTCGAATTTGGTACGCCGAATTCTTCCGGAATTTCGAATCCGTCCATAAAGCGGAAACGAATTTCGCCGCGTTTGAGTCATTCAAATATCAACAACGGCTTGGATGGGAATAACAGCGTAATAACCTGCGACAGTACTGATGATACGATAGCGCGAGCTACTGATGATGCGATAGAAGAGGATGAAGAGGAAAAGAACGTATGGTTCCGTGTATTGCAGTATTTCACTCGCCTATCATAGTTAGAAGTTCATTTTGTAATAGGAAAGGCAGAGCCCACACTAACACAATTGAGTTGAGATAATCCAGCCATTGAACCTCAATTTTGAAATGCTGACCGAAAATAAAGGGGGCCGCGTGATATACTTCTGAGCATTTTTTTATTAGTAATGGTCACCAAATGTTTCGGGCCAAACACGTTCTGTGCTAAAGAAAACTTTTCAAAAGTTTAACTAGAATGTTATTAAAACCTTATTAAAGAGAAGCTTTTCTTGATATTTTTCACTAAAGTGGTTTATAAAAAATGTACTGTATCCGTCTTTCGATTTTTTGCCAAAATTTTTTCTCATCGCTTATTAACGCCATAACCTTTCTGTCTTATTATACATGCTCTGTGCTTGTCAAAGAAAATCAGATTTGTTGTTTGTATTTTTGGAATAAAAGAAAATTTTCATTTTGTATATAATAATTTCCATTTAACAAGTATGAAAGTTTTGTATTCGGTATGATCAAAAATCAAGGATAACCGGTCTGAGAACATCGAAATTAATAATATAAGCATTTTTGGCACAAGTCTAGTAGGTTCAGTCAGTCCGAGTTCAAAGTTCGAAAATTGTACTCCCTGTGGATTAAAAAAATTACCAAAATTAATTAACGCTATTTAGAGCCCTTTATTACATTTTTTTGGATGCAGCGCACTCAAGATTTGTGTGGGTCTCCAACTAAACCGTATTCCCTAAACACTTATTTATGGTGTGACTAGACTGACTTGTACAAAGGGAATTTTCGTTTCAAATTGGATTTGCGGTGTGTGTTTTCATGTGGCGGTGAAGATTTCCTGATTGAGAGAATTGCATCAAACACAAGTGGCAAGAATACGGTTTGTGACCTGGAAAAATATGATTATAGTGTCTAATAAATTCGTCGATATAAGATGATTCTGCTAAAATCAGTCTTCGTTTTGCCAATTCATTTTTCCAAATAAGGTGGCATTCGCTTGCGAATCGCAATTCATTGTCATTTCATCAAGAAATACCCCATTTTAAAACACTGTAGTGTACTGGTTTGGTTTACCAACAAAAAATGGCCACCACTTTTTTAGCATACTCACTTTCCAAAAAAGTTCCTTCCAAAAAATGTACCTGTGTGAGTTCTCAAATGTTTGGTAAGTGTGGAACTATCGGTAAATGCTTTATCGCATTGATTGCAGGGGTACGGACGTTCCCCAGTGTGCGTTCTAAAATAGTAATATCTCATAGCTAAAAATATGAAGTAAAATTATGTAAAAGGAATGAAGATAGAAAAATTTCACTACAAAATTGATGAAAAATAAATTTAACTTGGCATTTATAACTTTCGCAACTTTGAATTTTCAAAGGCTCTGAAAATTAAATAATTTTTAAATGAGAAATAACTTAAAAATGAAAGTTGAAATTTAAAACTTTAGTCGTTATTTTGGAAATACCGGGCTGGATTCTAACTTCTGGTTTCTGAATAACTTCATTAGCTCTTCCCGCCAAAACATAAAAAATCGTTATAAAAATAAAAAAACCGTTTGTGTGTGACAAGTGAAGAGCTCTGCGAAAACGGCCGAAAACAAATATAGCATTTGAATGGTTTCTCGCCGGTGTGGACTCGCTTGTGTGCTGTCAAATTAGCTGCTTGTGAGAAGCTTTTCCCACAAATCTAGAAATAATGGTGGTTTAATTTTTTTAAACAGGCTTTCTTAAGGCTCGAAAAGGTCAAGAATGTTTCATGCCTTGATTTATTGGGTGCTCCAATTTCATTTCCGGTTTTGTTTTTGTCATAACGTTTTTATTTTTTAACAAAATTGTAAAATTCGTCTTTATTCAATTCGCAACTCTTTGAGAATAATTCAAAAAGCGACTTTTATTGAAAAATCGGACATCGATTTTGCACCACTTTTCATTAAAGTGTTGTGTTTTTTAAGATAGTTTTTCGCCTTTCCATGCAAGGTCACTTTGGACGCTGATTCCAAATTTTTAATAGATTTTTGGAATTTTTGTTTGACGTTTTTAACCCAAAATATCCAATGTTTTTTCACTTGGCAAAGGAAAAGTGCTTACCCCCTCTCCATTTTTTTGAAAACAGAATATGAAAAAAATGAGCGGTCGGTCCATAACCGTGACCTCATATGTATGTAATAAAAAAATTACATTTCAAAAATTTTGCGTCAAAAAGTACTTTAGAATAGAATTTTTTCCAACTTGTGTTTTCTGAATGCCCGTTTCTATGTAGTCCAAATGAAGTAAACGCTTTTCAAAAGGGATTATTTGCAAAAAAGTTGCAACATTATGAGTACTTAGGCCCTATCCACAAATTTTACCCTACCGTATCTCGGGAACCACAAAGGCCTATCGATTGTCTTGAACAGAATTGCGATTTCTTGATATCACTTTTTTGTAGCAAAAATACATAAAAAATCAAAATTACAGATTGTTGTTTTTAAATATTAATAAAAAAAGGAATAATACGTAATTGACAAATCCAATAATTTTTGTACGGAGGGAACGCAGTGTAAAAATAGAGGGTTTTTTGTTAATTATTATGTACCCTCCGAAAATTTTCGGGGATTCATGTGCAAATTATCCATATGACAAGGCACTTAAGCGGATTTCTGATATAAACGAACTTTTTATCAAAATCATCAATGTGTGGCTTCTTTAATTTCTGCGCTCTGAGTTTAATTAGCAAGGTTTTGTAGAGGTATCGTTTGGGAAGTGAATTTCTCACGGAAGCCCTTCAATAGTCACTGTGGAATTTCATGATTTTTATTATCTGCCATCTGCGCGAAAATCTAATAATCTTTGAGAAAAACGTATTTAAGGCTTTCAAAGCCACGGATTTTCAAATCAGTTGAACAATATTTAAAACTTTACGTTCCTATGAATTCTTCTTCCGAAATGTAGTAACAAAAAACATGCCAACTTTTACTGCTATTTTAAACAAATTCACTAAAAGCTACCTGGCAGACAAACGTCCTTTGTCCGACGTGATGCTTCATATGACTGCGAAGTGTACTCTTCCGGCAGTATTTCCGATCGCATATTGTACATGGAAAAATGTGCGATCTACTGCGCTCCGTTTCTGTCATTATTTCGTCCATCATGACATCTTCAACATCGCTGTTCTCATTATTTCGTGTCGTGCCGTATGCTCTTACGTGAGGCATTTCGTCGATTGCGGCTGATACAGCTGGCTTGTAATTAGAACTTTCTCCACTTATCGTCGTCGACGGATCAATTTGCGCAACAGGCTAAAATATTTTTCATCATTGCAATAATTGTAAGATATAGTAGTAGATGCTTTTTCAAAGCTTTTATGGTTTGAAATACAAATTATATTTTCAATTTACCTTTGGACAG
The DNA here is from genome assembly GCA_009724625.1 of Deladenus siricidicola. NCBI lineage: Eukaryota > Metazoa > Nematoda > Chromadorea > Rhabditida > Sphaerulariidae > Deladenus > Deladenus siricidicola. The sequence continues at coordinate 59,816 of SAUE01000129.1, read as the reverse complement.
TTATAATTATCACGGAATGCGAAATCCTCTCCTAGTCCGTTAGGATCTATACTAAATGGCAAAGCAGTCATCATCAGCGGTGAAAGCGGAGGCCAACAGTTACGATTTGATGTTATTGACATGCTTGTGCTATTTTCCACGCCTTTTACATTGGTGTTATTTGTGGTCGCGTGCGGATGCTGAGGCATTTGTGAAGCAGCAACTGCAGCTGCGGTTGCAGCCGTACTGAATTCGGTGGAATTAATTTGAGGCGAAAACCCCACCGTACCCAACCGCGCCAACTCGTCGTAGAAGTCGACGGTAGACGGCCAAATACCGTAGTTGAAGTTGGTGGAATTCGGTTGCGTAAACGGTAGCACATTACTATCGTTATGCTGATGGTGATGATAATGATAATGCATCTGATGATAATTGTGATTGTACATAAATGCGGAAGACCCCATATTATCGGCACCGCCACCTTAAATTTATTTTAAAAAAAGTTCTACGATCTAACGCAATTTCGGATTCATTAAAAATGTATGTAGTTGTTGAATCAACATACTTTATCAGCATGTAATGTTAAAATATTCAAAAAAGATTTACCATTAACAAACGAAGAAGACGAAGATGGCGGAAGCATGAAACTATTTCCGGCATTAAGGTTGCCGTGACCATCAACAAAATTATTACCAGAGAAATAATATTGCCCCATTGAAGTTGCTGTAGCGCAGCTGTCACGACCTTTTATATCATAATTCGGTGACGTTTGAGGATTTATTGTCATTGGCGATGGTATATTTATTTTAGACGCCAAATCGCTTATGGCATTGACGGCAGCCAGCGATGGATATATGGATGGCTCATGAGCTTGAAGGCGTGTACAAAATTGGACGGGGACGGCAGAGCACATGCCTCTAGCATCTAAAATTCTACCTCGAAAGTGTAGAATAAAGAAATCCTGAAACGAAAACGTGGTATATTAGTCCCCGCTAAAAATGGGCGTGAGACTGCATTCATTCCCAATTTTGCATGCCCGCTTTCTTGCAATTTAATTTAAAAATTATTCTAGTTAAAATTTATTAAAATTTATTCTAGATGTGTTCTTAAATTTCCGTGGGGTCAACGAAAACGAATTTATTCGTGGATTGAAACAAATACGTCAACAATACGAATGGAAATGTCTGTATTTAGGTGGATTATGTTGTCTAAATTATTTTTAAGCAACAATGAAAATTTTCATTTACCGTATTCCAGGCTGAAATTGTATTCCATTTCATTCTTCTTTTCGATTTCGTTTCATTACGTTTAATATCTCAAACCTGTCTGCGCGTTTCTCTCGAAAGCAGATTAAAATTTCAGCGTCTCGATTAAAATTTTCAAATTGCTCAATAATTCGTTAGCTTTCGTCGCGACTTCCAAAATTGTTCTTCACATTTTTTTGTGCTTCGCCTCCTTGTACGTTATATTTTTCGCTCACATATTTCCTTTAACACACACCGTCTTTATATTTTCACTCAGCTGTATTTTCATTGGTCTATTGAAAAATAAAAGAAAAATAATTAAGAAATCCCAACCGTAATTATTTGCTTATAGGGATTCAATATTTTCTATTTTTATCCTAATCCTTAGACCAAAATCAACAGTTTTAATTGTCGGTTATTTCTAATTTTCTCATTTTTCGTACGGTTAACTATTTTACTATCCGGCTAAATTATATCAACAAATGTTTGAAATGCAAAACTTTGCAGGATAATGATTCTTCATTTTGCCCGCATTTCAAGGTGATGTACTAAATTATTAAACTTATATAATAAACATGTCTACTTAATATTTATGTTGTCTTTTTTATTTATTTTCAGAAAAATCAAGAGTTCAAAATTATGTTTTAATTATTTATTTTTTATAAACAGAAGTCAACAAACAATTTTTAGCACGAAGGTCAATTCACATTTTCATAAATGAGGAATATAAACTACATTTTGAGAAATATAAAAGTAATATTTTTCTGATCTATCTGCAAATATATTTTTGCAAAAATTTAGAAATTCTGCCTTTTAAATCAGTAGGTTCCCGGCATCCTTTTAAAAATTACAGAAAAATAAACTTGGTCAACATTTTTAATAGAACCCAGTGTAAAGCATAGAATGCAAAATAAAAATAAAAATATATAACCAAATTGGAGTTTACAAATCTCTAATTTTTAAAATAAAATGATCTCTTCGTAAAAATTCGTATCTGAAAATTATACACGAAGAATTTTAAACTTTAAACCAACTCAAATATTTCCCTTTATATCAATCTGTCAAAAATTACGGTCCTCTTCCTCAAAATATTGACAATATTTTCTCGTTCGTCACCCTATTTCTCGCGTTCATACAAATAAACATAACCGCATGTTTTCGGCGGTCTTTGCGAGATACAAACCTTCTCGTCATTGTAAATATACCATACATCATCCTTTCTCAAGTGCACAACATAATGTCCGCAGTTCGGATTCTTACCAATGTGCGATATGAACCCACGCAAGCGGTAGGTCGGCTTTCCATCGCGTACTTGCAATGAACTCGTCTCTAAAAATGTCCACTTCACATATATTACAACATTTCATATAAATTCAGTAAACCGCAAAACCTCTACTATTTGTTAGTAAAACATCTTTGAATATTTGTACTAAAATTTTAAATTAAAAAATTCCTATGATTTCGTCGTTCAATTCGGAATTTTAAAACAAATTAAATGCATTTTTACATTGGCGCACTTAGAGAACAGAGAGAAAAGTCTCATGTCTTAAAAAATAACAAAACAACACGAGGGAGAAAGAAATATTTCCCCCTTAATTGAAATTTTGCCCTGTGACTTAAACCATGGCCCCTGCTGCTAACAAGAGATGAAAAAATCATACCATTTGAGCCTCCCGCTGCTGCACTACCACTTCCACCAACGTCCATTCGCTCATCCTCTAATGGTATTTTGTCGCTGTTTTCGAACAGCCAGTTCACCACCTCGTTGAGACCGCCATTCGTAGCTTTCAAACCGTAAATAGCTTGATGACGACTGAAGCCGAAATCTTGCACCAATTGCTTAACGGATTCCTCGTCAACAGCTGAGTCGCTGGCAACTGTCGGCAATCTGGTAGCAGTTATAGGAGATTCTGGATCATTAATACCATCTTCACCACTATGCATAAGTAGCCAATTAGCCGCCTCCTCAAGACTTTGGTTATTCGTAAAGCGAACGGCTTTTTTTGCCGCATTCTCTCCAAAACCCATCGCAAGAAGCTAAAAAAGAATTAAATTAATATTTCTAATCTAACGACCAGAACTAATAAGTACCTGTTGTATTGTCTTTTCCTCAGTTTCGTCTTTGACGGTTTTCACGGAATCTTGTCGCGGTGAATCCGCCTCAACGAGTTCCGTCTCATCCGGCTGAATACCAGTGGATTTGAACGCCTCAAGATTCAATTCGTCCACGTCCTCTACATCAACGCTCAATTTTTTTTGTTCACCTGTAGCGTCGTATGTAAATCTCTAAAGTAAATTTTTGAGCAATTAAAATTTTTAAGAACAAATCATCGCAGAATGTTGCCATTTAGACTTGTATTTTTTATTTATTTATGAATTCTCTAGTCTGACTTGAAACTGAAAAATACAGGTCTGTTGAGGAAATTTTTGAGATAGCTTTGACTGACTTGTATTTTTCAATTTCAAACTTTAAAACCTTCAATTGAACAAACAAGAAGTCGGGAAAAGAGCCAAGACGAATCGTCTGTTTGGCGCCCTTCTTTTCCTTGGTGACTGGTGATATATAATCCTCAATTTCATCATCGCCAAATGTTCTCGCGAGGCATTGAGCAAGTGTCACTTTATTTCGATTATTTGAAGCATCTCCGTCAATGGCCGTACCAGCAATTTCCAAATGGCCAGCGCTTTCCTGTTAAAAGTTCATTTAAATAAAAAAACGTATGATTTTGCAACCAACCACCGAAGGAAGACTGCTTGTTTCCATGTCACCAACATTTGCCGCTTTCTATAATAATAACAATAATTCCAAACCTTATTTTTATAGTGCAAAGATACTAACCTCGTTATTGTCATGTGGGATTGTCAAAGATAAGATAACATCATCATGACTGCTGTAGCGAACATGACCCGATGCAACATCTTCAAAACGTTGAAGAGATTTGAAGCGAATAGCGTTTACTGGATTCAAGTCGGAAACCACTGCTTTATCAATTATTTCGCACAAATGTCTACAAAAAATCGACTTATAACTAAGTTAAATAAAACAATGAAAGGAGGGGGAATTTTTTCCATAAGGGTGCCAAAATTTAAAATTTTACAAGCGTCGGGGGACAAAGATAAAAGTGTTTTTGGAACGTTTTCGACAAGCTATTTCATTTAGCTCCTAAAAATCAAAAAAAAATTCAAAATTTCTCAATAAGAGGGAGGGAGGTAGCTACGCAACATGGGCCCACCAGAGGGCGTAGCATGGCCCAGCATCGAAAAAAATTTCATATAATGTTTTTAAATATACCGAATATAGTGTTCCACGTCCTGTTGTTTCATTGTAGAAAACTCTGAATGATTCTTTCCAGCAACATCTTTAAATCGTTTCGGTTCGATACAATTCAACTTTGAATTTGGCTAAAAAAAACAAATCTCGATAAAATAAAATCCATAGTTATCCGTACTTGCAAAATAAATCCAATTTTCATACCTTGGAAAAATCATCGGTAGAATTCATCGAATGAAGCAATTTTGCCAACTGACAATTGAAGTCGTCATAAAATTCGGAAACGTTTTTGGACTGGAAAATTCGATCCGCTCCCTTATCGTATAGCTCCACAAAATCCGGAATTACCAAGAGCGTTTGCAAAACCTAATATCCCATTAACATATAATATATACTATACTTCAGCAAGGGGGGGGTCCAATTTTTTTTGTGCGCGATGGTCTAATTTTTCAAAAATGTTTTCATACGTTCCTATTTCGGCTCCCAGACGTCGGGGGACAAAAATGAGTATGTTTTTGGAACGCTCTCGATGAGCTCTTTCTTTTGGGTATAATAGTTCTATAAAAAAAAATTTTATTGAAAAAATCAAAAAAAATTTTCGCGCGCAGCCGCGATTTTTTTGGAAAAAAGAAAGAAAATTAACGCATTTCCGAGTATATAAAAAAACATAACGCATAATTTCTAAAAGAGGTCGTATAGCACTAACAATCGCGCAAAACGCAAAAAAATTTAATTTCCTAAAAAAATTCAATCCGCAAAATGCGCGATGTTTTTCACTAAAAACCATCGCGCATTTTCGTTGCGCGATGGTTTTTTAATAATAAAATAATCATCGCGCAAAATGCGCGATGCTTTTTAAAACAAAAAACATCGCTCATTTTTGGTGCGCGATGGTTTTTTTATTAAGAAAAACCATCGGGCAATGCCATTACGCGATGAAAAAATACGTATTTTTCCTTTAATTCGCACAATTTTTTCCTTTCTTTTTCCACCCACCACAAAAACTTTTTTTGCCTTGGTCCCGCCTTTGGCCATTTTGCGCGAAGGTTTCTTATTTTTGACCCACGTGCAGCGCGATAGGGGAGGGTCCGACCCCCCCCCTCCCCTTTGCCTGAGTATGATACATACATCAACATTTTTACAAAAAATCCAAATTTAAACTCATAATTTTACAAAATTCAACATCATCAATGTTCGTTTTTTTCTGAACGTGCATTTTCAAAAGTATTTTTGGTATTAGACTTTTTCACGTCTTACCCTCAAAATTTTTTTTATTTTATGTCTAAATTTATATTCAAAATAAAAGGTTCATCGAACCAAAAAATGGTGTTTAAAAAATCAATCCCATTTGATCTCCCCACATATATGGTACATAATTATATTTAAAAACATCTACCGAATTCATATAACACGAAGAGCCCAGATTCACCAAACCCGTAAAACCCGGTCCAAATTTCGGCTCCAAGTCCAAGCCTTGTTCTTGAATAACATTCCAATCGTGCCTAGACAAAATACAACATCAGTTGAAACTCAAACAAATACTCCCAAAAATTGCTACGCTGCATAGAAAAACAGCATAGAAAATTAAAAGTTACGTTTGGATCAAATCGGAAACCCAAATAAAAGCACTTTTGAAAAGAATATACGCATTAAAAGAAATCAAAAGCAATAAAGAAGATGATTCTCTAAATTTAATATACAAAATTTCATAAGTGACTCATCACAAATAAAAAGTAGTTAATAAAAGATAGAAAATAAACAAAACATAACATATTACAAAACAACAAGCAATTTTAAAAAAGCGAAAAATATTCCTGTAACATAAAAAAATCTCCTAAACTGAAATAATTGCTCACCGAGTAACATAAATTAACACACATGAAAAATTGAAAAACTTACTTGAATTGAAAAGACTTCTCTAACTCGAGGAAATTCTGCTCGGTCTTCGTGAATTTGTCAATATCCAAACCGAAATGCGCCAAATGTTTTTTCAAATTGGGGTTTCGCACAAAACCTTCATTGTTATCGTTTTCAAAGTCGTAGAGGTAGACTTCGCCGGTGCCGTTCTGAATCGTTCCGAGACGAACCACCAACCGAAAACCCGTCTCCTTGGCGTGCTTCAATGCATGACCATTTCCATCAAGTGCCACTTGACCACGACCACACTTCACAGACTAAAAAGAGACTACACAATGCATAAAAAGTTGTGCAAATATCAAAAATCATCTTCCTTAAAAATCAAAATAACTGTAGCTTACACCATCGGATAAATTCAGCCACAAATTATTTTGAAAGCCACAACCCGCCTCTTCACACTTCCAGCCATTTTCGGGCTCTTGTTTCACTACGTCCAATTGTACAAGATCGTCAACGACGGGAGTCTCTAGAAGAGCTGTACCCTCCCAGCTACATGCCCCACTGTCCATTTGCGACTGAACGTCGGCACTCAAATGCGCAATCACAGAGTCCACAATGCGCATCAGATTATTGCCGAGCCGATCAGACGTAAGAGAAATCTTCACGTCTGTGTACGGATAAAGACAAATCGAATAGGTTTTACGGACGTCCTCTGATAGAGCATCAATGCGAGGAATCTAAATACAACTTTTTTTAATCATTCCTTTGAAATTACAATATAATAAGATTTTATCCTCAATATGCAGAAATAATGTTGAAACATGCATTTAACTTGTCAGATGTAAAACCAAAAAAATTCTTTTCGTAAAGCAAAAACCTTGTCTTTAGGCTCATCGCCCTCCGATTCGACTTTTTCGTGCACAATATTGAGAAACACGGTTGAATCAGTGCGGTGTGAATATTCTCCGATGTGATCCTCGCAAAACCCAATGAAGCGCGTAAGACAGACGTAAATACCACCTAAACACCCTCCACACAACGAATTAAACGACTTCCTATCAAATCTATCCAAAACAAACCAGGAAAGAAAGGTGTCTTGAAGCAATAGACACAGTCATCCTTGTGAACCTTTTCGGTAGTCTTTGGCTCCCTCAAGGCTTCCGCCCGGCTTTCCAGAAGAGAACACACTTCAGCCTGTTGGATTCGAAAGTCGTCCGATACAACAGCCATTCCGAGATTTCAAAGATAAGTCCGAGATTTCAAAGATAACTGAAATTCAGCGAAAAATATTTCCAACAAAATCTCAAAATTTGGAAAAAAATGACAAATTTGAAAAAACAAAAAACACATTGAAAAAAAACATAATTAAGCGCCAAAATAAAAATTAAACAAGATTCCATTACGTTATACAAATTAAACTATCACAAACATAAAAAATTATCGATAACATCAATATTATATTAATTTTTGCAAAGTAAAAAAAGCTGAGATTTTATTAGAAGTAAAGATACAAACAAACGAAAAGTAAAACAATGTCAAATTAATGTTATGTATTAGAAGAATTAAAAATTCAAAGTCCAGCTTTCTTTGCCGACGAATTAAAGCGAATTCGATCTCCATTTTGTGAAATAACGTCCTCCTTCAACAAAAGTTTAATCGCCTCGTTAAAAGTGTCATTGTCTACGGCCTAAAATATAAATAATAAAACTTGTGAGGAACAAAATAATTATCAAAAAACAAAAACAATCCAAATTTGCTCAAATCCCACTTTGTTTACAGTACGCAATTCGCGGAACAATTTCAAATAAGAGAGGCCGCCTTTTCGGTGCTCAATTTCCTTGCGAATAAGCTGAGCGACAACGTCCGTTTTCTTCTTCAGCGTTTCGGCTATTCCGGATGTGAGAATTCCGATGTCCACTCGACCGGTATTCGGATCCGTTGCTGACTGTCGTACAGCTTCATTGTGCAACCTAAACCATCGCTTTTTATGTCGACTAATCATAATAATTATTTAGAATACTCCAAGCAATTTCAATTTTTGGAAAACGTACTGGAACGCATTCTCCACATCCGCTTCCTCCACGTGCTCCGACAAACGCATTTTCGCAAATGCCTCAGAAAGTCGAATAAGTGACTCAAGTTGGCGCGGATAGGCGGTGATACAGCCGACGTGTTTACCACTAGCACGCATGTCCAAGTATTTTTGAATGAGTTTGTCGTACGCCTCCTTGGACAATTTTGGGTAGACATATTCTTTGGCATATGCAATATAATCTCTAAAGTAATCATTAACATTTTTTCACATTAAATATTGCACATAATTTCAAAATCAACCTCAAAAAAGCCATGTCCGAGTTCTTGTCTTTGTCGGAGACGCTGTCGCCCTCCAAATAAAAATTGACCAAATGTTTTCCAAGACGGCTATCGTATTCCTCATTCTCCGGATCCAATACCAAAAAAATAAGATCAAAACGAGACAACAAGGTATGGGGAAGATGAACGTTTTGAATAATGTTTTTATCCTTGTTCCACTTAGAGTCAATAGGATTCGCTGCAGCTAGGATAGAAGTGCGCGCATTCAGCTGGCAAATAATTCCAGCCTTAGCGATTGAAAGCGTTTGTTGCTCCATAACCTGATTTTTTTTCAATTTATTTTTTTGATCAAACTCCATATGCAAACAACTGAAAAAAATACCTCATGTAAAATACTTCGTGTTGCATCGCTCATCTTATCAAATTCATCAATACAGCAAACACCATTATCGGCCAACACCAAAGCACCGGTCTGCAAAACCACACCCTTAGTGTCGGGATCGTGAGTGATTGAAGCAGAAAGACCGACGGCTGAAGACCCTTTACCCGAAGTGTATTGAGAGCGTGGAACAAGATGATAAACGTATTGAAGAAGTTGTGATTTTGCAGTACCCGGATCTCCGCATAACAAAATATTGATTTCGCTGCGCAGGCGAACGCGGTTTCCTTCGCTGTCCGATTTTCGGCAGCCTCCAAAAAGAGAGCATAAAATGCCCTTTTTAATTTCATCGTGTCCGAAAATGTTCGGCGCTAAATTTTTAAAAATTACGCAAAATAATTAGTAAACGCAACATTCATAACTGTAACCAAAAAAATTTTCAGAGGACGTGCCCGAAAAACAAAAAATTGGTATAACTATAACATTTTTTGGGTGGGGGGGGGCAAAAGCAAAATTTTGAAACGCTTTCGACAAGCTCTTCTTTTTGACCACAAAATCCAAAAAATTTCAAAAAATTCAAATCTTCAACTTTGAATTTGAAAACGAAATTGAAAATTCGGTTTCATTAGACACCTGATAGACCTGATAGAGAAGAGGATTATGATCAAAATATAAAATGTATAAACTTACCAATTAATTTTACAAGACGATCAATGATGTCGGGTTTTTCAGATAGCTCCTTAATTGCTTCAATGCGATCCGCACTCAAAATACATCTTAAATAACACATTTAACAATTAATAAAGCATTTGACAGCTCAATTCGAAGCAATTAAAAGTAATAGTTTAATCTAATGTTATTTAGAAATTTTTACTGTATTCGTTAAGTTTTTTTTATTGTAACCGTTAAAAAATTAAAATTATGCATATGTATTAGTATTTTGAAAAAATACCCATCATTCTGCTCATGCAGACGGTTACTATTCATTTTTCGAAAATGAATAACGTCAATACTCATACGATAGACAGCCTTAACAGCGCGTTGGACGGGGTTTACGCGTATAGCCGTCGAACGATAAATACCCGTCACGGAGACGCGATCACCGGGATGAACGTTCTCAACCAAATTTCCGTGAACAAACAAAGTCACGGTGTGCTGCGTGTGGCCAGTAGGCATATCACCTAAAAAACATTTGTTTTAGTTATAAAATTAAACATTGCACAGAACGTCACTGTTAACAGAACGTCACTGAATAAAATTCCTCCATCAACTTCAAATTTCTTTACCAGGAATTTCCTGAAGTTTAATAATTTGCTTATCGATAAAAATTGAACGATTGTGAATCAGTTGAAGACAATACGAATTGCCGCAACCTCCGCAATTAACCGGCTCTTCGATACGACCAAACTCGACCATTGCTTCCTCCTAAAAACATAAATTAAAACATATTTCTTTGTAATTCGGACTTGAAAATCAAACCGTTCGTTGGCAAATTGTACACTGAAAGAATCCTTGATTCATTTCCGGAATTAAATGCGAAACACGTGTCACCATTCCACTAGTTGTAATCAACTGGTCAATATCTGAAAAAAACAATATGACAATTATTTTTGCTTAAATAATTAAAAAACGCTACCTTGTGGATTCAAGTCACGCATACTGCGCACCTCACCAACGTTAAACGGACGAATTTCAATGGGCGAAGGAAGATCATTTTGGTATGTTTGACTGAATATTTCGTTCACGGCCGAGTCCAAATACGGTATCACATCCTATATATATTAATCTTGTGACATTCAACATAACCATTTAAAAAAGAAAAAAATTAACAAAATATTTATCATTGAACAGTAGTACCAAACTCCGCTTATACCAATAAAAACCATATTTACATCATAATATAATAATAGTATCAATAAATATAAAAATTATATGCAAGAACAACAAAAAACATACCGCGGGATAAGCTATAATGTTCTTGTAAAGCGCCTCGCTGAATTCGCGCACGTGAGCCAAATTCAAGTCAAGAAAAGGTACTTCGGATAAACTAATGCCGCGCAATTTTTCCATATAAAACGGACCGCTCAGGTCCATTTCCACACGTTCTCCCACAGCCAAAACAATTGCGTTTTCGTCGTCGTCAACCTATTTTTATATTAACATTCATATTAATTTTAATATTTATAAGATCTTTAAGTAAAAAAAATTCCACTCGAAAAAGCACAGAAAATTAATAAAATACTTATAATAATTACCCGACTTGTGGAAAATGTTGTAATGAATTTTTGAAATGCTTTCTGCACATCGTTCACACAAATGCGAGTACCCCATATAAGCAATTTCGAAGACGAGTCGCCATCAGCTTTCGTGTCATCAATTGCGTCACCACTATCGATAAGCATTCGGTCGTCACCGGTATTTAAAATACGACGATCTGCATCCTCAATTCGAATATTTTTGTGACCCAACGCACCAACACCCAAATCAACACGATTACGTGCGCCGCCACCCTGTCGTCGGGAAACTGCCGTTGAGCTGCTATAAACAGACGCTCCTGCTTCTGAACCGTAGTTCAGCGCACTTCGATCTAGATTTGGTAAAATATATGAAACAACATGAGATTTAGGCTTAACTCCACTAAAACTTTCGCAATATATCCGTCTTTACATTTTAACATCAAAAAATGAAAAATGCAGCAAGATTTTCTTGAATTCAAGTCTAACCCGACTTGTCAAATCATAGTAAAAACCCGAAGACCATATTCTTCACTTATCCCCACGTGAAACATTTAAAAAAGTGAACATACCACTCATTCGCGAAGGATTCGCTGAAACACGATCAAAATCGCTAAGCGGTATAAGAGGAGAACTGCGTCCGGATGTTGACATAGTTATTTAAAAGAAAATCTAAATTGAACTTAAAATCTACTTATTTTTCGTATTTTGTCGTAAAAACGAGCCTTTTGGAATTCCTTATTGAAAAAGTAGAACAATCAATGAATAGAAAAAACAATGTAAATTTACAAAAGAAAGCTTTAATTTTCACCAAGGAAATCGAAAATGGCAAGACTACAGAATAAAGCCCGTCGAATTTAGCGATATGGATGGCGTCACTCGTCAAGAGGATTCAGAAAATATATACATTTGTACCCCCGAAATAAACCAAAAGTTATGGTACTTGGAACTTACCAAAACCAAAGGGGGGACCATAAGGGGAACCAAAGTTTTCGAGGGAAAATAATTT
>SAUE01000129.1:24721-38607 GCA_009724625.1 Deladenus siricidicola | reverse complement strand
CTTTTGCTTTTAACTTTGGCAAGTGAAAGTTAAATTTTTAATTTTAACTTTTACCTTAAATTTTGGAAACACTGGATTTTTGCAAAAAAAGAAGTCTTCTAAAATTCAAATGTCATTCATATGTTTTGTTCTACAACGAGGTGAATGCAAAAATATACAATTTTGGCAAAATGATTGATTTATCCGTTGTTTTCATTAAAAAATGGCTTGGAATCGGAAAGAAATTTACGCAGAGGTGCTTCGTTAACCCAATAGCATGGGCATCTGGAATGCCGGTACCATTGATGAAATCTTTCAGATTTATGAAAAATTAGCTACTCACTTAGCGGAAACGAACGATAGAGAATTATCATTTGAGGAAACAGTCTACTCGTATTTCCAATCGTAAGGTTTTTTTAATACTTTTTTTAATATTATATAATAATAATTTATTACGTCATAAGAACGCGAAAAAAACACAAACTGTTAAATATTTTACATTTTCGGTGTTTCGTCTAATAATGAAGACTGATTTAGATTTAATCCAACACGACGGCTCAGTCGCTCAGAAATTCCTTTCAACGAAATAAAGGACTTTATCGAGAGTTTGACTGTTTCAAAAAAACGTAAATTTGTGTATGACTTTCCATCTGCACCCAATTCTCCCGACGCAAAAGAATCGCTAACGAAGAATGTATCATTTTTTCATCACGATTTTTTCTCTGATGCGTTCAATAAAATGCCGCATGCGCAGAGCAATGCCGACAACATAACCATGAAGGTGGATCGTCGGACAGCGCTTTATAAACGAAGCCGAAAAGTGAACGTTAGGAAACGTGAATTTATTGCTTTGGGTAAATTCAGAAAACTTACTTTGAATAATTTTTGTACTTTTTAAAAGTTGTAATTCATTTTAGATTGCCACGAATCAGAATTATTGGATTCATTTGAACAACTACTAAGTGAAGTCTTAGCAAGTCGAAATTCGAGCATTGATTGTTGTAATATCATAGTTAATTCTTTGGCGATGTTCTTTTCGCAGAATACATGGTCGAGTAGGGTCCAGGTTTTTTTTGCATTATATTTTAGCTTCGTTTGTTTATAACTTATTAATGTATATTACATTTTTTAAATATATATATTTTAGGATAATGTCGTTGATTTTCTGCAGAATTTCGTGGTTGCAAGTAGTGCGGAACTTTGTGGAGATTGTTACCTTGATTTCGATGAGCAAGTTAATTCTGAAAAAATGTTACTGAAGATTCAAGTAATGTGTTTATTGGAATTATTCTCAGCAAAATTGGTGAATTATCCTATTGAGAAACTCAGGGTTATTGAAAAATTGCATTTGCTTCGTTATGCTTTTGGAAAAGATGAGCTGTACAAGTTCATCAACGAAGCCCTCCAACAAGAATTTGGTCAAACTTTACCTGATCACATATCGAAAATTTGTGAGGCTTTAAAAACACCGATCATAAAAAAGAAGCGGAAGCTAAGCAACGGTGATTTGCGATTTACTGCGAACGAAACCGGCGATGACTCCGAAAGCCGGCTATTTAAGAAGCGAAATTCGCCTACGAAAAGTGGGAGAAAGACTTTGTCAGATAGCTTCAAAAAGCAATCAATTATTAATTCTAAATTTGAAGACTTGGACGACGATAATTCGTCGACAAGCTATTCCAACGAAACAATTCTACGTGAAAAAAAATTTCCAAGTGTCACTGATTTCTCTGGTATTTCATACACTCCAAAATTGTCTATTAAAATGGAAATTGATAGTGGCAGCGCATCACCCGCCATTGTCTCATCGCGCCGTAATTCGCGCACTATTCCTCCCATCGCTGCGGCTACCAATATTTCGTCGCGCAAAAGCAGTATTACAAATTTTGTTGGAAAAGTGCCGGTCGCAAACTGCTTTGCCAGAAAGAAGAATTATGTTCCTTGCTATCGTCGAATCGATTCGAGCAGCGAGGAAGAAGCTCACCTTGAAGATATTCCAGGTCCGGATTTTGCGGATCTATGTAATACTAGTAATAATGAAATTAACTGTTTTGGAAATATTTTAGAGATAGCCGAAATTGAGAAAAGTACTCTGAAAGTTGCTCGAACTCTAAAGACACTTCCTGTAACTAAGATTTCTCATCGATCAAGCCAAAAAGGGCGCATGAGCAAAAACGCATGCGCCCGGTCTATGCCGTTAAAGAAATGTGCTCCGGATCGTATTAAGCGAAGACCGTCATCTTCCGTGAAATTAATGGATGGCGTTTCAAAAAAATCAGAGGTTTACTTTTTATTTTAACTAAGGTCGGGAATATGGTTAGTAACTATTTCATGCTCGGATTGGTTTTAAAAATTATTGGACACTAAAATGCTTATCAAAAAATGGCGGTCTACCGAATTTTTACGCTATTTACAATAAGAATCTTTTAATAAATTGGAAAGAATAGATCAAACTATTGAAATTATTTGGCCCGATATGCGTATTTGTGTTTTTATCTAATTAAGTTTTTGTTGGCTTAAAGACTTTTCGTTTGATTTTTCTATTTTATAGCGTGTATTTGTTTTCGTTGTTCTGTATTTGGTTGATTAGTTTCTGACGGATCTTCTCAATTCTTGATCTGGAGTTAGGGTATTTTAATTTTCGCTAGTCCACCTTCCAAAATATTGAGTTTTTTTACTTTTGCACTAATTCTGAATATGATATTTATTTTGCGAGGATTGTAAGCCCTCGTGATACATTATAACAAACGGGCGCAGTAAACCTAAAAAGTAAAAATATTCCCGTAATACTCCCAGATTTTTATTATAATGAGTTCTATTTCCATTTTTGATTTTTTCGTATTTTTGTGAATGTCATATGTAATTTTTGTAGCAATATCCGCCGTTGGTTTTATCTCAACGAAATATTTCTACTGCTAGTTCTGCGCTTTCAGCGGATTCGTCCAGAAACGTATGTCGCATTGTTTGAAATATATTTTTATTAAGTTTTACTACCTGTTGATTATATAATGTTGTGCATACTTAGTAAGATAATTGATAAATAGTTTTGTTTTGTAAATACTTACAGGCAACCTATATTCTCAATAATTCCACTATGGCTCACTACAAGAAGCGAATGGAGGTGATCAAAAGCAATGCCAGATCATTAAAATTCAACAATCAAGAGGTTTACATTTTTAACGTGTTTTATTGAATTAACTTTTCCAAATGTTTAACCACTTTTTCTTCGTTATTTCCACGATTTAATCGGTGTTACTCTAGCTTTTCTACGGCCGTTGTCACGCTCGACAGGGACTTTTTGATGAAGAGGGCGAGGCAGCGCAGAAATCAGGTTCATCCAGCGAGAAAAACACTAGCTCTAAGCAAAACCAAACTTCCAATGGCAATGGAACTAATGGTAGTATGTCAGCGGCAGCTAATTGCGGCCAAAAGAATCGAAGTGGCCGTGTGATAAATGCGCCAAAGTCTTCGGCAGTAGATGATTGTGTGCACATCGCCCATACGCTTTTAAATGTGCACAACAGTCAGCCTTTAGCGCCATTCAAAGCGCGTCAGGTTATTGCGGAAGGATCGGGCTCCTCGCCAGTGGGCAACGGCAGTATTGGTGGATTTCGTGTTCGCAAATTTGTGAAGCCAGCGAATCGATCGGAGCGTCGTCGTATGGAGAAGTTCAAAAAATCTGCCAATGTCATTGGTCAGACGCAGACTAACAATGATAACAATAAAGGAACGTCAAATTCATGATTGTAGGTAAGTTTATGTTGTGCGAACCAGGGGTGGTAAAATTTGCGATTTGCGGTTTTGCGGCTTTTTTGAGCAAAAATTTGCAATTTGCGAAAAATCGGCTATTTTTCGCAAATTTTGAAAGATGAAAACCAGTTATTTTTTCAAATTTGCGATGTAGACTTTGGTATAACATTATTATTATTGCGGAGATATCAGTAAAAGAATTTCCAATAAAAATTTTTTACAAAAAAAATTTTTTATGAAAAATTTGCGATTTGCGAAAATAAAAATTCATTTGCGATTTGCGGTTTCGCAAATGAAATTTATTTGCGGCCCGGCCCTGGTGCGAACCTTGGAATTGTCTACAATTGTTTTAGTTTATATTACATATACAAAAATGTACAAAATTTTTGATTTGTGCATGAATAACTAACTTCCTTCTATATCATACATAATATTCATGTTTTTCACAAGAGAATTTAAAATTTGCTCAAATTTACTTGAATTTTTCTTCAAAAATGTTTAAAAACTGAAAAAATTCAATAAATTTTTAAACTTTCCCAGATTGAGAATTTCTCCAAACATTACAATTCGACTGAATTCAATATATTCATTTACATCAATAGTCAAATTTTTAGTCTATTTTTATTGCTGTCGATAAAGCTAAATTGATTCCAAAGAAATTGTAAATTCAACGTATCCGTCTTTAAATTTGAAAATTGTCATAATATTTATTCGCGTAGCATCCTCTTTTGTTTCTGTAAAAAATTTGCTGATAAGATGTCCTTTTTTGTCCTAGAGGAAATTTTTATTTTTTTTCACATGTGTAATACTTATGTTTTGCGCCTAATTGACATTTCTTAGAAACGACTGCGCAAAATTTAAAATGGAACCATAATTTTGAAATCTGCGCTTGAATCATTTCGTTTCAAACTCCTTTTCCAAAATTTGAGTACGTTTTTCGGATATTTTCTAACTAAATTATATAGGAATTTCAAAACTTTTTGTAAATTTGTAACCGATTGGTTATTTATCGTCTTTCATTATAAAAAAGTTCGTTTCGTCAACTTTTTTTTGTCGCAACCGTCGTTTTCAATATAATTTTGTATTTTAATAAAATATTACAAATTATTACTTAAATTCACAGAAAAAACGATGATATTGCACAATTATTTTGAAAAAAAATCGCGAAGATGGATCTAAGGGAGAAGGAGAAAATGGATTTTCCGAAGATGGATCTTCGAACATTTGCAAAAAAATTCCCGCCTTTAAGTTTGCATTGCATACATCCTTCAAACTTTTAATTTCATAACTTTTGATAAAACAATGACAATTGATGAATCAATCGATCAGTTGGAATTTTATCCGATGTGAGATCCATGCGGGAAAGTATTGTCTCGATCTCTTGCTTCGGCATTCTTTCACTTAATGATGAAAGCAAAACGATCAATTCCTGACGCGATATCGATGAATTACTTTTCGAATGTGCATTAAAGCTGTCTATGGCAGCCTTAACCTCCATAATTGGGTCGGATCTAAGTTTCTCTTTGTGCAGCACTCTCAGGAACGCAGAGAAATGGAGACGGCCGTCTGAATTTTCTGTTGTGAATTACATCATTTTTAAGATAAGGAGCGCCTACCATTCTCTGAAATGTAGGCTTTCGTCTCTGCTACAGTTGGTAGGAAGCCAAGACTTCTCATTACGTATCGCAGTTGCGCATCATTTTGTATTAGACCGTTTTCGGCATATAGTTCGAAACATTGCCTGTACTCTAAAATCAAACAAAAATATTATCAATCTGTGTCATAAAACAAACCTGCAGCAAAGCGCTTTAGCTAAAAATTTTAAATAGTTAATACAAAATGGTTAGAGTGAAGCTAGTTCTACATATATAAAGTAAAATAAACCTTTAACTTGTTGCACAGAGAAGCGATGAGCCATTATAACAGTTATCGTTTATAATTGAGAAATTATGAATAAATCTACGTGAACTTACGGATGAAAGAAAAGATATGAAGATAGCGATGAAAAGAAAGCGCGTGTGACCTCGCCCTCAATTTCCAACACAAAGAACGTGATTATGTGGACGAGTATTTATTTGGGTATGCAAACATGTCGGGCAGTAAAAAGAATTAGAGTAAATATTTGAAGAAAGCATGATCGCAAATTGAATCTTAATTAGGTAAAAATTGGTTGCGCTCTTAAAGTTAACCAAACTAATTGATAAACTTTAACAGAGAAGGTTTATTAAAATTATAGAAGCATATTCTTAATCGTAACAATTCATTTTCATCGTGATGTGAAATATTTTTGATTTGTATTGAAAGCTTTCGAATAGTTGTAGTTGAAGTTTCAAGTTACATCGCCAACTGGTAGATTAATAATGTGAAGTATGTCATATTTAATAAACAATGAAAAGGTGGGTAAATAGTGGATTATCAGTCTATTGTTCGATTTGTTATTAGTAATCTTATTAAATCTTCGTAGTAACATTATATTAATGTTTCATTAAATTTTGTTGAGTGACACAAAAGTTCAGCAGCATTGGTTTGTCAACTTATTAGATTTATGATAGCAAAGAAAATTTTCGTACATAAACAAAATTTTATTAAATTTAAGATACATATTTACAATTCTAAACTAACAAGGAACCGCGAATTTATCCAATAATTTTAGACTTTACAAAAGTGAGTTAATTTTTGTATACTGTTGTTTGCCCTCCCCAAAACAAAAAAATCAAAAAATTACCATTTGTTTTGAACACAAAATCCCGCATTTTCTTGTACAACAACAACAATTTAGAAAATATATTATAAATTCATTTTTAAAGGTTGCTCTTAGGAATCGAATCTGAAATTTTTGAGTTGAGTACTAAAAATTCCTAAAAAACTAATTACAAAAAATCAATTATTGTTGAAGGACAAACCCCGAAATCCATTTCTCGTAAAAATATTTTTCAGGTAAAAAATTTCCATTTTTCAATTTCGGAAAACGAATATTTTTTACTTTCAACTTACTTCCAAAAAATTTTTTTTTCATTTATATGACTTCAAAAAAAAATTTACACATCAATTGATCGCATATGCGCATCCTAGTAAGGCATCACGTTTTCAAAAATTGAGAAAAAAATCCTGACTTATCTAATGTTTTTTTCCGGGGGGGGGGATGAGGGGAGGGGGCAAACATGAGAAGTATACATTAAAGCAGACAAATAAACATTAAAATAATTTAAGAATCTTACGTGAAACCAGTCCTTAAAATTTCGGCAATATAATTTTAAGCTGAATTTCAGATGAGACTTGGAGACTAGCATAAAGATTTGCTTCTATAGTATTATGTATGTGATTTTTAATATGAATCATACATGATTTGTAGTGTTATCACTGCATTCGACACGCTTTTGCTTTGTTCGGCGGTTTTGAAACCATACCTTCACCTAAACAATTCCAAATTCGTTTTTGATAAAACAACATATAGAAAAAAGGGTGCGTGGCATCTATACTATTTCATCATACCATGGATCTTCGTAATTACGAGAATTATTTTATTTTTTTAAACTCGTAATTCGTAATATATAATTTTCGTAATTAAGGGGCTAAAAACCTCGTAATTCGTAATTCAACAGACTTTTTCTCTCAGACTTCGGATGCTTTGCGACGCAATGTGGATCTTAATTCACGATTTTAGCGTCGCGTGACCGTACGGAAGAAACGAGCTGCTAACATTCGTTTTTAAGACATACCACCAAGTTATTTTGAAACGATTTGAAATGTAAAAAATTTTCCCGGTTTTTTCTCTTGAAAACTAACTTTTTTGGCATTTCCTTGCAATATCAATATTAATATGTACATATATGGTCAGGGCGCAAAACTGCTCTGGAAATGTACAAAAAAAATTTTTTGGAAGGATGGAGGAAAAGTTTGGAATTATGCAAAGTAAGGTTTAATTTCAAGGTAAGTTATACAACAATTACAATAAAATTTAACTATAATAAAAAATTTTTGATATGAACTACCCTAATATAAAATCAATAAATTCGACAAACTTGACTTCCATTAGCGTGTTAGCCACTTTTTTATGAATATCATAACTGTTTAGAAAAAATCAAATATGAAATATTTTAATAAAAAATTTTTTTTCTTCAAAACTAATAAAATTTAATAATGTTTTTTTTATAATTTTTTGTATTTATCTTCAATTGTCCGAACTACATATGTATACTAGCCGTTAATTGGCTTAGGACGCCTTTGAAATTTTTAAAAAATTTCTTGTTTCAAGCATATTTCATAAATAATGGCATTTATTAATATAATGTAAACCGATATCTCTTTGTTTTTATAGGAAAAGATTATAAGCGCGCCACTCAATTTCGGTAAATACAGCCAAATGTGGTATTGTGTAACATTTAAAACAAAATAACAATAATGGGCTGGCTTTGCTTTTGACCAGATTTCCTTACTATATATTAACTGGAATTTCCAATGTTTGTAGCTCTAGGAAATTTCCCGAAAATTTTAATCAGAAATTCTCGCCGCTTTTACATCAAAATATGATATTTGCGTTTGCCGAAAAAGGGAGGTAGCTTTTAATAATGTTATTACGCAGCCCAAAATATAATCTTTATTTGATGTCATATATTATGTATCACTAATAAAAGTACAAGACTACCCGTTTTCACAACTAATGCAAAAATTCAGTATGGTTTTCAATGACGTTTGAACTAGGAATTAACATTTTGTAATTTTGGACCAACTTTGTATTTTGTAATTCGTTCAAAATTACTGTAATTTTGGACTTATCTTACAAAAATTTTTGATTTTGAAATTTTATATAAATATTGTAGAGCAGGTTGAAAAATTTGTGATCTGAAATTTGGGCACTGAACTCTCATAACTGAGGTACGAACTTTCAGTTTCAATATCAGTCGATATTTGAAAATAAACGTTCATTTCAATCGATTTTTCACCACGTGTGAGGATTGATGAAAAAAAAGTTAGGAACATTATTCAAACCTGTTTTTACGCTCTTTCGAATGGTATACAGATCTTATAAAATATAATGTTATCGTCAGAAATTTTGCAATGTTCTAAAAAATCAGGTTGGGCGCGCCACTGATATCAGTGTTAACAACCCCTGGTACTTTTTTTTAATTTTTTTATCTGATAGTATAAAAAATTACCCGTCTACGTAAATTTTCAGGCAAAAAAAGAGAAGCGGAAAATGAGCAAAGTTACCTGTAAAAATAAAAAGTTACCTGCGTTTCTGAAAGATTCAAACATTCTGCTAGATTCTTTCGCTCGTTTCCAATCACATAGTGATTCGAGCGGAAAGCCTGCTCGAGATGGTCCAACTGCTGTGTCGAAAACGCCGTACGATTTCGTTTCGACTTTTGCATTTGTTGAAAGAAAAAACCGTTTGCACCGTTAGCGCTTGCCGCAGGGAATGGGACATTAGGTCGAACATCGCCTAAAACTCATAATTGTAAACGTCGATTTGCATAATCAAAATATACAGGAAAATTTTAAAAAATTCAGATCAAATGTGATTTAAAAAGGAACAAACCGCTATGCGAAGGAAAATTGAAGAAGGAATTCTGCACCAACTCGAGCCATTCTTTTGTAAACTTTTTCTCATCTGGCTTTGAAATTGTGTCTACAACCTCGTCTTTTTTTTCTTCGTCACAGTCCATTTCCGTGGCTTTCCTGAGGCCCACAGACGTAGAGTCGATATTTCCACAAATCATCTACGGCGCAAAAAAGATGTCATTTGTGCAACAACAAAAAAAATACAAAACATACTTGGATATGCGGAAAAATAACGTCTAAATAAGAAAGCGTTTGTCGAATGGGAGCTTGGTTTCCTCTGGACGTAAGACTTGCATTAGTTTCTGGACATATCACAGTTTCCTCCGAACTACTCGAATAACCACTTAAGTGAGCGTCATTTTCACCATTATCGCTAGGAACAGAGAAAGCAGAGGGAGAAGGTGAATTTTCGGAATGAGACAATCGGCTTTTTTCGTGATCCTCATTTGTTGTTAAATTCATGAAGGAATTGACCGAAGAAAATTGTGGTGCATTTTCTAATGTACCAGGAAATGAACCGTTCAGTAGATTTCGCTCATATGTCGTTGGTAATTTCCTCAATGGAAATACTGATGGCTTTGGTGCCGAACATATCGAAGACGATATTGATGCCGAAGGCGAAATTGAACTATTTACCAAATTTTCGATTGAAAATTTCTGGGATATTACCGCCATGCTATAAATTTTAAGCACTCGAAATTTTTAGAGGAATATATTTGGACTCATCCTCACTTGTTCGTCTATGTATGCATCCAGTTACTCAAAAAATCTGACACCAAAATTATAACAAAAAAGTTTTTTTAGTTTTTAGCCATTCAGTAAAAAATCAAATTTTTTAATTAAAATTTAAAAAGAAAAGAAAAATCCTGTATAAAAATCATCGTAAATCGAAACAAATTTTCGCCGTAAAAAAGAGATATAATACCAAAATGCACTAAATATATTTTTCAATAATTCAATAATGGTTGTTCAAACACAATAATAGTCCAAAATTCCAGAAAAAGAAGGTAGTGAGGTAAAAGAAGATAATATAAAAAGTACGTAATAAATTGTAAATATTGTCTCACGGAATAGCATATTCTTTTTCTTCCCCTTAATCGTCATTGGCAAAATTTTATGTATGAATTTTCATCACATATAGTCTATTCTTCAAATATTTACCGCATATGATACTGTCACTAACACGCTCATATTACCGCATCGCTTTCTGCGGTATATTCCACAAAATCTATGTACTGTTTACTCTACTTTTCATCCGCCTCTTTTGGTGGTTAATCCTTCCAAAAAATAATAGGCAGCGTAACACTCAGTGGTAAATTTTTTAATGTTGAATACTTTCCCTTTACCTCACAAATCAGACATCATTTTTCTTTAATATTCTGTATTGTGGTAGCTCAAATTTCCTATCAAACTTTTTGTCCAATAAAAATACTTATGTGAAATACCGCCCTTTTCTCATTAACAGTAAACGAAATTGTTATATTTAAAATCTTATACTGTTATAAAATATCCAAAATACATTGCACCTTTCCAATATATTTGCAAAATTTTCTTTCATCAATATTATAAAACGATACATCATTACCAATCTACACATTTTTATAAAAATAAACAATGCCTCAACATCAAAAATAATTATTTTTTCGTCTTCTTACACTCTTTCACCTCTTCCTTCGAGACTTGCTTACCTGTTTTTGCTTCTCTGTCGTCCTTTGAAAGAAGAATTCCAAGAAAACCCCCTTTCACGTTTTTTTTCACCGGTTCATCAGTTGAAGACGACTGTTTCGGTTCCCAATCGTAAGGATACTCCTTCAGTTCCATGTCGTTCATTGCGGTTTTCAACAGATTATATATTTTTTTATAATCGGGAACATCGTAATATCTACATAAACCAAAAATGAATTGCATTTTATACATTCGATAATAAGTTAAAACATACTTTAAACTGTCCACATAGCGAAGAATCTAAATATCGCAAATTTAGACTTGTAATACTGTACTGTATTATAGATGTAGTGGAACATCGAAATTACCTCAATGTATTGACGCGGACATCCGCCCATTAGTTCAAGAAGCCCAACCTCAAATCGACATCGTTCTTTGCACTTCGCGACCTGAGTAACAAAATTCAATACATCAAACATACAAGACATAAAGGAATACAAAATAATGTAAGTTATTACATCGTCGCGCGCTTCGATCGAACGCCAGGGAAGTGCGCCGCGAGTTAGCTCTATTTGCTGATAAAGCCACGATTCCACGTCGTCCTTACGACTCAATTCACGCCGAATATGACACGATAGAGGGGCGTAATGCACAGTTCCACGAAAGCCAGCCTTAGGACGTGGCCGGCGAACGTGCGAATTAGTTTGGTTTAAATATTGGCGGCACTAAATATTTTTATCAATAAGTTGACAATAGTAAGAATGTTAAAAAATTATCAAAAATATATGAGAAAAAACATATATTTTATTACACAACGAATTTCCGCAATAATTTTTATGTTTTTTCAGTAATCGCAAAAAGTCGAAGTTTCCATTTTTCTAGACCCTTGTTTTTGACTATTAACCGGTTCTCGTTTACATTTCGACTTTTCTTTGAAAATTGCAAATGACGTACAAGAATTATTAAATTACGTTATTTGAACTCATTAATTTTTAATTTAAAAAGTTTATTTAAAAAAAACATAATAGTCAACGCCACAAACGAAAAAAATTGAAAAACAATAGAATTATTTAAAAAATCAAAATGTTTTACCATGCCAAAATCAAGCAAATAAATTTTGCGCAATTCTTCGAGGGAATTCCCGTGACCAACCGCATAATTACTCGGTTTAACGTCTCTGAAATGTGTTATAAATATGAAAGAATGGAAGAACACGCTTCCATAATGGAAATTGTTAATTTCGAAGTTGTCAAATATTTAGTTCAAAAAAAATTTATAAAAACTTTTAAAGTCAGCAATCATCAGTTCAAAATGAAAAAATAAAATAAAATTTAATTGAAATCCGAAGCTTTGAAGTCAAATTAAATTCTTTAAGATTTTTTACTCAACAAATAAATTGCTGTAAAATATTTTTCAAAGTTATTTCGGCGAAAAACTAAAAAAATGCACGATTATGCGTTTTACCGGTGTAAATATCCAATATTGTGCAACTCCTCTAATGCTTCTAAACACTGGCGTCCCACGGAAAGAGCACATCCCAAAGAAAGCTTGCGGCCGGGTTGCGCTTTACGCAAATCTTGTAAAGATTTACCAACCAATGTCATTACCTAAAAAACTGGGTAGAGTAAGAATTGTTTAACGTGAAACAAGATTTACCATAGACAAGATTCAAATAAAAAGACTCAAAAAAATCGCTCTCATTAAAAATACCAAATCAAAAAATTACTTAGTCAAAACAGCTCGATTTGTTCATAACGCGGATAAAAATAACATAAAAATTTCAAAAACCTACAAGAAAACAAAAAGTCGTTGTGACGCCAACGTCTATCACAGCACAAAAATGTGTCGCTTTTTTCTCCTTGACGAGTTGCAATACGTGAACTTCCATTTTTAACACTTTGACAGCCTCGTTTATATCTTCGGCCTTCATTGCGTAAGATGACTTATCATTTTGCCGAGAAACCTGCAAAACATGGAAATCCGAAAAAATTAAAACCTTAAAAATCTAAAAACTCATGCTAATACGAAAAAGTCGTGAAACAAGAGTTGGAAATATAAAAAAGTATAATTAAGAAATAAGTACTTATATTAAATTAACAGTATTAAGAATACTGCATTTATCACTCCCCCAAACTTTGATATTTTGCTTGACGTCAAGCAAAATATCAATTTGCGGCGGAAATTCCAAAACGGATGTGATAATGTCAAAAGTCACAGGGGAACCAGAGTATAATTTTCGAAATCAATTTTTTTGCTCCAAATCTCTTTTAATAATAATTTATAGTGCGTAAAAAACAAGTTGTTAGCCTCCATGCGGTTACACGAAGCCGCAAGTTACTTCAAACGAGTAGAAAAATTCTGAACATAAGAAAACATAGAATAAAAAAACCTTATAAACAGCACCAAATCCGCCTTCACCAAGCTTTCCATCAATGCACCATGGGCCAACCCACTCTCCATCCTCCAAGTTGACAATGTTGTTCGCCATTTGCCTTATTCATGCAATAAAAAACGGTACTTATATATACCTAATTTTTTTTATTATACACAACAACATTTCATCCTGAAAACGGTATAATTAAGGAATATGGTTACCAACCGAAATCGCACAAAAACAGTTCTATAGGTTTCCAAATGTGCTAAAAACGATAGAAACGACAAAAAATCAGCGGAAACGCATTTCTGGCCCGCTAGGGTCATCCAAAGTTTCAAAAACCACAGGGGAGATCCAGGGTAATTTAGCATTTCAAGCTTTCGAATCTTATTTTAAATTTTCGCACAAGCACATTTTTTGCTTTGGCGTTATGTTTTAACGCGATAAGGCTAAGGCTTAGGCTAAACATAAGGCTTAGGCTAAGCCGTAGGCTAAGGCTTTAGGCTTAGTAGACCGGATTTCTTAATATTATTCTATGTTGTTTTGAAGCGATCTG
>SAUE01000129.1:6249-22893 GCA_009724625.1 Deladenus siricidicola | reverse complement strand
TTATTACGGTACAATACTTTCGTGTTAGGATGAATTATATTTTGTCCGGGTTTTTTCTGGTCACCCTGTATATCTTTCGTCATCTGACGTCAAGAAGACATAGCATTCAAATGGCATAGGGTTAGTGATGTTATTTTTAGTTGTGGGTGCTCTGATCTAGGATGACGTCCGTGAAGAATGAGATAGACTCTGCTACCGAAATTCGATTTGAACCACGATTGGATCGGCAAAACATAGCACGCTCTCAATTACTCCTGTGCAATATTTCTTCGCGACCACTTTATTATATTTTGAAGTGTAACAATGGCGCAAATGTGGCGGTGAGAAATTTCCGAGAAAATTGGCGAACGGGGGACCACGACCTTTTCGTACATATGTTTCATATATCATTCGGATGCTGATGATGCACAGATTCCAGATATCTAATAATTTTTTTCGGAAACGCAAAATAGTTTATCCATTTCGCAAAGATTAGAAAACCACAGGAGGGGCCAAGGGCTATTTTAAGAAATTATCAAAATTTATTTTTTCTTCAAATTACTGCAACACTAATGATCATACATTTTTAACGCTACAAGATATATTTCCGAACTGTTTTAATCCATTTTTATGGATTATTATTGGGGGAAATGTGACGCTTTGGCCTTCTATCAGTGAAAGTTTTGCCTGTTTAGGCGAAACCTAGCAGCAACGGACGCATTTCCGCTCGTAGTAGTACGCAAATTACTTTGGTTTGGAAGCGGCAAGAAAGCTCGATAACCTGGGAAGACGCGGAAACTCCGAGAATGGTTCTTCTAACGCATTTTGTAGATAGTAAAGAAAGACCATCTCAACAAATTACTTGTACTCGTCTTAGAGCTTTTATCCAAAATGCAAACGGTAATATAAATCGCGAACCGCCTTCGGAACAACTTTTATTGGATACGTCATTGGTCGGATCGGAGATTTCTATTGCATCCAACAATTTTAGGTAATATTTCAAATAGGGTAGTCGAAATTATAAGCGTAATTGTTTTTTATCGGACTTTGTTTTATAGGCGATTTATGGTAAACATTTCAAATTCGTTATGTTTAAGAATAGTCAAGCTTTTCACTATCTTTTTAGTCATTTAACTTCTGGGAGCCGTACAGAAAAAAACATTTCAAAAATCTAATATTTTTATAACCAAACCAACGATCTCATCGAGAAAATACTAACGAAAAACATACTCATTTTCGTCTCCCAACTCCTGGGAGACGAGATAGAGCATGAGCATTTGAAAATTTAGACCATCGATCAAAAAAATCGTGACCCCTCTGCCGATTTCATACCATTTTTTTCAAATTTGTAAAAAGCGCTGAAGTGTGCCTCTCAAATTTACTCAAGTTAGGTACTCAAGTAGTATTGTATTTAGGTCTCTTCCGGATGATTTGTCGATGGGAATATTACAGCGAGAGAATAGTTATCCAGCGTCCGACCGGTTTATCCAGCAATACAGTCAAGTGTCTGACCGGACTCTTTTGATTTTTTCCCTGATTTTGTTAATTGTTTGCGTGATGCTTTGGCGAAATGCATCGCATGGTCTTCTTGGTTTTTGAAGAATTCAAACTCTGTTTACTAAAAATTGATTTCGTAATTTTATCGATTATGTGTAAATATTCGCAATATTTCACTGTATATAAATGTATATATCAATAAATAAATTGTAAAAACCGATTTTTTACGTTGGCTTTCTGTATAAGAAGTATTAGGTAAATTATTTCTACATATTCAAAATGTTACCTAACAATTTGTTTTAGATTTATTTGGGAATGATTTCACGGAGTCGAATTCACGATTGATGAACATTATATTTACGTTACGTAAGTTGTTTTTGTTTTGTATATTGTTTTGCACGTTTTTTATTTTGTTAATGTTTAGTACTTTATATTTATAAAATATTCGTTAAGTTGTTGTAGGTTTTTATTTTCTTCGCCGTACGACCGGGGCAGCCGGCGTAAACTGAAATAACATTCCTAACAGAAAGGAGGAATTCGTGCAATCCGTAAAAACACGTGAGTCTTTTTCATTTTAGTTTTTTTTGCTGATTATTTTGCTGGGGATGATCTCATGTGGTATGAAAAATACCGAAGTATCAAAAGCTTATTAAACAATTCGGCTAATTAAAAATCGCATTCTCATAATAATACGTATTTGTTTGATTTATTTTTACTTGTCTCCAATGCAGCATAGTCTCAATTGTAAACGCACTAAGACTGAACTTTTTATTTTTAAGTAGATGTCTTCAAGAGATTATTTTTTAAACGTTTGTTTTTATTCAGTTAAAACTAACTGTATGTATGTATAAGGAAAATTTTTCAAGTCACGGTGCCTACATTGGTGAAACCGTTTTCTCGTTGTCTTGCTGTGAAATCGTAAAATCATTATCTCTGCTTTTTTTTTAAATTTTCCAACTTGGCGTGGATTTTTAGATCTTCCAATTTTTATCTTTTTAATAAACAAAAATTAAAAAGCATGTTTTAGACAAAAGTGTTGATTTAATTTTTTTTCTTAATTAAAAAAAAATTGCCTTATAAAGCAAAAACCCATTATATTTAAAAATGTTTTTCCGTGGTTAATTTTTTAAATCTTAGATTTTGTCATTTGTTTCACGAAATTAAATTATTTTTGTGAACATTTAGCAATATTAAGCAATTATTTTTAATAACTTTTAACTATGTATAACAGGAATGCTTGCAAGAAGGGAACACATACTTCCTCTTTTTCGCATCTCTCGGTAGCTGTACTAAGCTTTGCGTGCAATTTTTTACTTACGTTAGCATTGCGTTTTTTGTAAGGCATTAGATTTGCACGAGCCTTTACGTGAGAGCAATGTTCATATGTGTTTGTGAAATATATATTGTACTCAAATTACCTCTTAAAGAAACTATAGAAATATAGAAAATTATTGATAGTAAAAAAAATTAGCAGGCATTCATTCTTATAATGTTTTGGTAAAATATTAAGAAAATGTTTTTTGAGATGTATTTTACTTGAATTTTTTGGTATGTTCATTAGAATTTGAACTATTCCGTTCTCTCACGTGCTGTATAAGTGTCAGCGTTCTTCGAAAATTTGCATTTCAAAATAAAAATATCTTATCGGGCAAAATCGATTTTTTTGACACACGTGACATATTGAAAATTCCTTTACATTTTATATTAACGCATACCTATTAGAAAACATTTTTAAAACGCAATCCTAAAAAATTTGAAAAATTTTCATGGTTTAGAGAGGAAGAGGATAAGTACTATACATTTTTTTGCATTCTTATTTGTACAACTATATATTTGTACAATTCCATTACTCGAATTATTTGTTTTGTTCGTTTGTTACATCATTCTTATGTGTCAACCATTTCATTATGGCATTTTTAAACAATTTTTTGAGAGCAAAGAATGAAAAAGGTGGTCAAAAACAGCTTTTGCCAAAGCGTGGTGAGACAGCATGAAATATAATCAATAGTCTCTTTATTAAAAGGAATAAAAATCTGCTTTAACTTTTCCAGCAAATTGTTTGCCTAACTTCAAGTAGTTTCAAGTGTATAACATAGTTTTTTCGTTATATTTTTGCTTCTGAAAGTTGAATTTGATTTTTAATTTATCTTAACATTTTTACCTAAGATATTTGGCCACCTAAGAGATATTTTTTTTGTTGCATTACTTTGATTTATTAGGTTTTGCTGAATAATTGATATATTGATATTATTAGATTGAATTTGAATGTATAATATTAAAAATCTATTATATTTACTAATATTATGGTAGTTACTTTTGAAATCAATGTATAGAATTTTTTAATTATTCTAACAATGACAAGAATATTCGTATGAGAAGGTCATAATAGGATTTTTCATGGGAGAGGTATTTGATTGAAGTTAAGTGTTTTGTAATACCTGTAAAAAATTTCAATTTTTTCATATCAACCGCTCCCTGGTCTGACATTTGGCTAGAGTACTGGTGTGAATGTTCTATAGTGAGCCGATTTTTAAGTATTTGTAAAATGCGAATTGCATGAGGTTTATTATGCAAATTTGAAAATTAAAAACGTTGGAAACTAAAGCATGGGACTATAAACATGTTGACTTTCATTGCATTTACATATTTTTGCCTAGTCGAATTTTACGTCAACTTTTGAAATCAATTTGTATTCTTTTCTAGTTGTGTACAATAACTTTTTTGTATTGAATATTATTGTCGATTTTTTTGCAGTCTTGAAAGTTGGGAAAAAGTGTGCTATTCCGTTTCAATTTTTTGTTTTTATAATTGCGAAAAGCAGAACCATTTATGCAAATCTTTAAAAACACTTGCATCATACATTTATTTTACAAAAGATTTACGAATGGGAAAATCGGCTGTTAAAACTCCAGACTAGAAAATTGAAAAAAAATGTATATTCCAATTTTCATTCCCTTCTTGATTTGTTAATAAGCAGAAAGTATATATTTAAATTGTGGAGTTTGGAGTTGTCCGTTAAGTATTTTATTTATTTTTCTAAAATTTATATTCCTTGTAAAATACAATAATCCGTTTGAGTTACTACTAACGTAAGATCAAACGTGCCCATAATAAATTTTCCTTCTTTATTTTTAGACCAAAAAATTGTATGAATTTTTGAAATTATTGCATTGTATGAATTTTTATTGCATTGTTTTTATTGCGGAGTTAATTTTGAAGTAATAAAAAATGAGTTTGGTAAGCTTAACCCAACAATAAGCTTTATTTTTTAAAGGGTCTATTTGGTTTTTTAAATCAATTTTTTGCTTTTTTTGATTATACTTGCTCGATAACTATATGCTAAATAACTGTACTAGTTTAAGGGATCTACTTGGTTTTTTAAATCAAATTTTTGCTTTTTTTATATATTTTTAATTTTATTTTTAATTATATATTTGCTCGATAACAATAACTTGTTTTCTAATCATATATTTGCTCGATAACACTAACTTTTGCTTTTTTAACAAATAGGATTTTATACGCTATCAGGAATATTAATTTTGGCAACGATTTAAGCATGTCTTTAACAGCGCTTAAAACACGATTTTTGCCAATGCGTTTCTTCAACGGTAAATTTTTGGAATAAAAGTGGAATTGCATCAAATGTTCATGTCAGAGGCGTAGCCAGAAAAATGTTTCGGGGGGGGGAGAGACCAAACTTTTTTCGGGTTGGGGGTGGCTCAAAGCCAAAAAATGTTTATTACATGGAAAAAGTCCCCCCCCCCCGAAACATTTTTTTCATTTAAGGGGGGCATGGCCCCACCTGCCTCCCTCCTTTTGGCTACGCTCCTGGTTCATGTGTACATAGTGAACTGCTTAAACATAAACATGTTTTTGGACACTATACACGAAATTTTCTAATTTTTAGTTAAAAGGCTTTGCATATTTTTTTGTTTTACATTTTGTCTCAGTAATAAGTTTGTTTCGGTATGAAGGATTTCTTGTATAATTGATTTAGTAAAATCTTCGAACGCTAGTGTTGAGGAGAAGCTTCTCTCGACTCCTCTTCAGCCCGACAAAAATTTAGCGTTTTATAAAAAGGGCGAGGAGCCAACCGCGAAAGGCGACGACAACGAAGAAAATTTGTACCTAGTCGACAAGATGACTTTGTTTTTTGAGAAAAATACACAGAAAATTGGCGATAATGCCGAAGGTGGTCTGTCGAATTGCACCGAAAAGCACATCTTTTTCGGCAATTACACGAGATACGTAGTTCTGGCCGTGACGACGCTTTGTCTATCGATGATTATGAGTAATTCGTTGGC
This sequence comes from Deladenus siricidicola, assembly GCA_009724625.1. Taxonomy (NCBI): domain Eukaryota; kingdom Metazoa; phylum Nematoda; class Chromadorea; order Rhabditida; family Sphaerulariidae; genus Deladenus; species Deladenus siricidicola. The sequence goes on along the minus strand of SAUE01000129.1, from coordinate 17,113 downwards.
GTTAAATTTTACAATTATTTGTATGACACCTTCCAACGATGACGAAATTCTTAATAATGTCGAAGAACTGGCCGAAAATGCTACAGGAAACTCCGCCTCTACATTGCTATTATCTGCTAATTCATCACTAATCGGTGAATATTTTCGTTATTTTATGACTTTGTAGCTGATCGATAGCTTTTTAAACCGTGAAAATATCATTAAAAAGTCATATATTACAGATGAAATATTAATTGAAAATGTGGAGGGCAAGTATTTGTTTACAAGAGCCGAAAAGAGTTCGTTGTTCTCAGCGATAGCGGTGGGTACGTTAATAGGAACATTTCCTATCACATTCTTCACTTCAAAATTTGGCGTGAGGTGGTTTTTACAATAAAAAATAGCAATTTTGAAAATGTTACAAAAACATTTAGAGCAACGTTTACTGTTTACGGTTTGATTTCTGCTGTGTCGACTTTGCTCACACCCGTGTGCGCCTCGCTCGGATTTTTTCCGTTATTTGCGATGCGAGTATTTCAGGTAACAAGATTTTTAATTTGAGCTGAAAAATAAATGATGTATTTTTAAATTATTTCAAGAGAAATTGGTGTTTAAAATGTCAACCTATATAATTTACATTTGCAAGAAATGTTTAAATGAAATTCATTTACAGGGTGTCGCTCTTTCAACCAGCTTTCCGGCAATGGGTAATAAAAGTTCAAAATTTGTTTATGTTGATTAAATACATGTTTATTTCAGGCTCCATAATAATGCACTGGTCGACGTTAAGGAATAGCGGTATGTATATAGCGCTTTTGTCGTGCCATCTTCAGGTATTTTTCAGAATTTATTCGTACTTATGATTCTACGCACTTTTATTATCAAGTTTGGACCGATTTTCACAATGCCGGTGGCTGGCGAACTGTGTGAGTCTCGGTGGGGCTGGCCCGCTGTGTATTATTTACAGGGAGTTATGACAATTTTTGCATTTGCGATTTTCTACGCATTCTTCCGCGATTCCCCACGATTTCACAGGTTAAAATGGATTAAATTTTTTATTAATACTAATTTTGTTTTGAAATTCTAGAAATGTGAGCAGTAAAGAATTGAAGACGATTCAGAAGGGAAAAAATTTGGAGGCTGAAAGTACAAATCACGACGTTCCTTACAGAGCTATGGCCAAAGATTTATCGGTTTGGGGAATTTTTGCATCGAATGTTGGTGGAAATCTCGGATTTCAAATATTCATGCAGTATGGTCCCATTTATTTAAATAAGGTAATTTTATATCTATTAAATTTCAATTTTCGTTAATTATGTTCTTTTCAGGCGCTGAAATTCAACGTACACAGCACGGGCTTTGCCGCTGCGCTGCCCTATATTCTTTCGGCCATAATGAAGTTTATCGTCGGGCCGTTCAGCGATCATTTTACATTTGTGAGCGCACGAGCACGCGTTATTATATTCGCGACCGCCTCACAGCTATCAATGTCGTGCTGCTTTTTAGCGCTAGCCTTTCTGCCCTCCGACTATCCGCTGCTGATCCAGTCTTGCTTCACGTTTACCACTGTCTTCAGCGGCCTAAATTGTGTCGGCGTCGCCAAAAGCACTCAATTGGTAATTTTTTGATTTACATTTTTTAATATTTAAAATTTAAAGAATATACTGTGAAATATACAAATTCGGGAACAATTTTCATCAAACTTATGAATATTTTTGTTATATATATTTAAAAAGTTAATTGTAACACCTGTAAGAATTTCAAGAATTATTATGTATTTCTCAGATGTCGAGGCAATTCGCACACGTGTTGATGGCATTGGGCGCGATTGTCGCAAGCGTCATAGTTCTATTAATTCCTGTTCTGGTGGCTATCCTAGCTCCAAACAACACTCCTGCAGAGGTGGTTTTATAATTATTTGTTTAAAGCATTTTTTCAATCTAAAATATTTGAAATTTTTTAATTAAATTTCAAACATGCTAAAAATTTAAACTTTGTAAAACACTAAATTATTGAGACACAGTGCCGAGGTCTAATGTAAATATCGGGCTGGAAACACCTACTTGGGAGTAATCGATGGTGCTGATTCCGGAAGTCACATTTATTTTTTTAGCCTCACCCCATTACTGTACGTAGACTCTATCCGATTTTTCAAACATAACTCAGCCGGGAGTTGAACAAAAAGTAATATTATTGTCATTCGATTCCCCTCGTCAAGACCTATCGATTGACATACATATATTGGGTTGTAAACTAAGTTCCCGCCGTTGAAAACGAAATATTCTAGACAGATTCTAGACAAAAACATCTTCTTTCGAATAACACAAAACGCTATCTCAAATATAAAAAACGGTGGGAACTTAGTTTACAATCCAATACATTTTCTAAAAAAATTTTAATTGGAAATTTAGAAATTTTGGTTAGATATCACTTTAAATTCAAATTCAATCATTTTTTTATTTTCAATTTTTTCCTTCTAATTTCTTTTCGCCCCATCGCAGCACGCAAAGTCGGCGACGGAACACCTAACTGAAAAAAGTCGGCGACGGAACACCTATTCATTTCAATGCTAAAAAAAAGCAAAAAATTCCAAAAACGGCGAAGAAAATTAAAATTTAGAAATTTCTAATTTCCAAAGCTATTTTTTCGAAAAAAATTTGACGCAAAAATGTGAATTCCGAAAAATATTGCATTTCACTTGGCGTAAAATTTCACCCTATTTTCCATATTTCTATGCATTGTCGATATTTTTCTCGGGAAGTATGCTAATTTTAGAGGATTTCAAATTTTGTTGTCTAAATTGGTGCAATGAACGCCGAATTTCGTTATTGCAAAAATTCAAATTTTTTCCAAATGTTATTCAAACTTTACGACAAAATGCCAATTTTTTGACAATTTTTAAAACGTGTTTCACCATCTCGGCGCCGTGGAGAGCCGAGCAAATTCCAAAATCCTAATTAAGTTATTTATATTTTAATTATATTTTAACAATACTTTATATTTTTTGAAATATGAAAAATAATGTTAAATTTAGTGGTCTCGAATCTTCATTTTGATCACGGTTGTTGTGGTTATCGCTACGATAATCTTCGACTTGACGGCAGAGGTGGATCCCCGGCCGTGGACACATATCAGTTCACCTTCTTCGGACTCAAACTTACTAGCGAAGAAAAGCTTAGTGCCAGATGTTTTAGCTGACGTGGACGAGAAAGGCAAAATTTTTTCCATTGACATTGAATCCGAGAGTAACAACAACACAAATGAAAAAAATACCTGAAGAGCAACGAAAATTCGATGACGCTGCTTAAATTTACAAATGAGATAAGAAGAATTCACAATTATTCTTTCTTTCCATTCGCCGTTAAAGTGTAGCAGTCGCTCCACTCACAAAACAAATTCGAAATAGTTCAAAAGCGGTCGTTTTTGAAACTGTTCAATTTTTCATCAAGAATTCATTTAAATTTACAAATTCTAAAAATGGTAGCGTAAATGTGGACATAGACGTCATCCTTAGAGTTAAATCAAACCACTTAAAAAACTCATAACTTTTAAACTTTGTTGTAATCCGTGCAATAATGTATGTACATATTATTATGGTGGTTGGAAAAAAGTTCATCAAAAATTTAAGAAGGTTTTCAGTTCATAAAAAAGTTCTTTGCTATTACAATTTTGAAAATATTGTCTAGTAAAGTAAGTGGAATATTATCCAGTAAGTAATTTAATTTTTTTTGGCGTATCACGCTTCAAACTGCTGAAATTCGAAAACTATTTAAACCAAAAAGCCTCCTTTGGGCAAGATAGATTACATAATTAAAACGTCGTTGATCTTACTGAATTATTTCAATGAAAAAGGGAAAAATGATGTCAAGATGAACTAGCAAAATTGTTTTATAAAAATTCATGAAATTTTTCCAGTCACAGACTGTTAATGATTCACTTTTTTATAAAAATCAGTTTGTCGACATTCCTCCTTTTTGTAAATTATTTTTAATGGTAAACGGATTACGTTTTTGCTCCTATACATATCAACATTGTTTCATTACGGTTAGCCAATTCAGTGTGACGATATATGTGCCTTCATATTATATGAGTGCGATAAAAATTGAAACTCATTGATGCACAGTGTTTTAACGCATTCTTATTTTATGTCCGCCTTAAATCTTTGTTATTTTATTGAAGCGAGTCGAATATAGCAACTTTTACGTCAATTTAATGTTATATTTTCTCGAATTCTGGTTGTTCAACCATGAGGGTTGTTTTATAATCTTATAGAGTTGATCTCGGTTGTTAAATTAATAATATGTACAATGTTGTGTAGAAATTTTCTTGCGCGAAAATAAATTTTTTTGATTATGCAGAATTCTGGTTACCATAATTTCTACGGTAGTGATTCATTTGAATCAAAGTAGTAATTAATTTGAATAATCCATGAACTGTAGAAAAGGGTAAAATGTTTAATTTTATTCGTGTTGCTCAACTTGTACACCTTGCAATTAGTTTTGTTACTATAAATCACGAGGTCTCATGATTTAATAAAAATTTTGATGGATATGGTTTCTATGCATTCGAATGACATATAATATGTACAAATTCCTCAATGGTTCCAATTTCAGATTATATTAAGCAATTGTTTTATTAGGTTGGTAAATAATTTTTTTCCGTTTTTCTATTTTAAATTTTTCTCTGAATGAAGCCGGACACTTGACATAACTACAGAATGTTCTAGAATATTCCCGAACCTTAACTCTAAAGGAAATATAAGCGCTTCGCACTGTCTGATAACAAATATGGTTGAAATTAAAATTGGAAAACACCGTACGGGAGTTGGTTATCAAATTCGGGTGTACTCATATTATTGGTTGAAAAGCGACTTCATGCTCTTTAACGGAGAACTACCACTTCTACAAGACAATGCTGGACCAACCGTTCGCGAACCCAGAAAAAGCTGATGGAACTCAGTTATTCAGATCATTCCAATCTTTCTTGTCCAAAAAATATTTTGTTAAGATGGATCATGTGACGTCAGCGGTTACCGAGTTTTCTGAATCTCAGAATATTGCATTCTGGGAGGGGGAATTGGTGACCTGTCCAATAGATAGACCATTGCTAATGATGGTGTGAATTGTTATATTGTTGATTAATTGTTTTGTTATAAATTGAAAAAATTTAAAACGAAAAAAAATCAAAATTAGTTGCCAAACTAACAACTGTTTTAATAAAAAAATAAATGATAACACTAGGTATGGTCCACCTTGCATTAAATTATAATTTTAGGCCACTTTTGGGAAATTTGGCAAAATAGAGTGTAAAATGAGGAGGGAGTAGAGAAATTTGAAATTTTAGAGTTCATGTTGTGTACTATAATGTCATATTCTATAATTGATCTTAGCTAAATTTTTCATACATTTCCAAATTTGTCAATTTCACTCACATGCTGGACCATATGTGTTGCCTACATATAAGTACATAACAATCAAAAAAATGAAACGGTGCTGTACTGTATTTCGCAACATTTTTTCACCGATGGATTCCTATAACAAAATCAAAGAAAAAAGTTTGTAATTTACAAACCATGCTATTTTTTGCTGGAGTTTATGAAAAGCGCAATCCACACTAAATGTTTCTCTTGAAATTTATGTAAATATCGTGTTACAGCCATAAAACAGTTAAATATGTCTCAAAATAGCGTAATATAGTGAAAAAACGCAATAGGCAAAATCCCTTTTTTAACTTAGATAACTTGTAAATTTTTGGATTCTGACGAAGTTTCAGGTAAATCTTAATTAGGCCGTGAAAATTTGTTGAAATTCATCGATTTTTTTGACAAAATAGCTATTTTTTAAAATTTACATAGCTTCTCTCCTTCATTACCAAATCAGGAGAAATTCACGGATTTACATAAGATTTCGTTGACTAACCCCGCTTTCTGATTTTGATCGACAAAAAATTTTTGCAATATAATTTTACGTTTTTCTGCACTTCTTGAACTGTTCATTGTTCACTTTTCACCTGAACACATTAATGATCACTTTATCGTCTATTATTCAAATCTTTTGCCAGCCAAAATTTAAATTTATTCGAAATGTATAAAAATGAACGTATAAAAATGTTCATTCCAAGTTCAACAATAGAAATTTTTTATTGTACAAATTAAGGTGCCGTAAAATATCATAATTATAGCCATAAATCGCTTAGACACAGCGATTTGATTTCTGCTGAATATACATAAATTCATTCGTTTTTATACATGTATATTTTAAATTTTTTAAATTTTTCATTTTTCCGCGCTCCTTTAAAATTCCAAATATCCCATCGATGACAGGGGGTAACACTTCAAAAATTATAGATTGAGCAAAAATACAAATTTCGATATTTACGATATTTGTGCTTAATTCGTCTACTGTACATTAGCCAAATAACTTATTTGAAATAAGCTTAAATTTTGAGGCATAAAACGACGGTTTCTCGATAAATTTTAAAAAATTAAAAAATGTTTGATAGCTTAAGCTTACAGTCGTATTTAATATCGTATTTAATATTGAGAAATTCGTTACATTCGTGAAACTGACGACAATTTGAATGAAGTGTATGACATTTAGGAAAATTTAGGAAAGTTAAATTTTAATGCTGCAACACTGTTTGCGATAGCAAAAAAATTAACTTATTGTTAGCTAAAATTTGAAAACGCTACATATTTATATTTATCAAATTTTTTTTGAATTTTTAAAATTGATTGAGAAATTGCTGTTTTGCGGCGAAACAAGAAAGATCAAAACGTCTCATTCTTAATGTGTATAATTCTTAGTTTTTTCGCTCTTCGCCACTCGTCAATTTATTAGTCCGTTGAGTCTATTTTCAACGCAATGATCTCCGACATTTTGGGCAATGCAGAGGAGACAACAGGTGCTGTAGATACAAAACCGGATGTGAAGACGACATCGCGGATTACGTTTGCGAATCAGACTCGCTATGTCGTCCTTATTCTGTCCATTCTTGCGCTCACCATTGTAGGTAGCAACAGTTTGGCGCTGAATTTCACCGTTATTTGCATGATGAAGGAACCAATTACGATCTCTTTATACAGTACAAGTGAAAATGGCACAACATCGGGTAAACACAAAAAATAACACTCCCACCTTAATTTATTACGTATCATTTTTTAAAACGTGGGAAAGAAGTGGTGGGTAGTAATTTTATAGTATTTTTGTATTTTTTTTATCGCGCACAGGATGCAACGTTCCTATAGTACAGGGTGACCAAAAAGTCCTTGCACAAATTGCTTAAAATTAAATTTTCGCGGTGTTATTGGAATTTTTTGTTATTGTAGTTAAGCCTATCTTGTAGCCCGTGAAATCGTAGCCCGAGGACTTTTTGGTCACCCTGTATACGTGATTACTTTCATTTTTCAAGAAGTAATATTTATAGCATTACAGCCACAGGAAATGTTTTCGCTGACTGAACGTGGTGTTTTGTTTTCGGCAACTGCCATCGGCACTTTGATCGGTAGTCTGCCAATTACATACCTTACTTCTAAATTTGGATTTAGGTAACTTAAAAAAGTGCTATGCATTATTATTAAATGGTTATACAGGTTTACAACCGATTCTTTATAATAATAAAACTCAAAAATTAACTCATTTTCATACACAACTGTAGCATAATTCTACTTCTTATGCATATATAAGTAGTGAACAATTTTAAGGAAAATATTCGTGGCATACGGTCTTCTAAGTGCTTTAGCGACGCTATTCACGCCCCTTGCCGTTTCAGTAGGAATTGCGGCTATATTTATGATGAGAGTATTTCAGGTATCTTCAATATCTTTACACTATATGGGGGTTGGAAACTGATGTGTTGGTGATTTGACTTGTGAGAGATACAGGAAGTTACATCAGTTTTCAACCTTATTGCAACCTCATCATTCATCGAATTTATAATTTACAGGGTTTTGCTTTGGCAACTTGCTTCGTCGCCTTGGGTAAAACGTGTGCTATTTGAATCATTATTCTAATTATATGGTTATTCTTCAGGGGCAATTAGTTCGGAATGGGCAAGCATGAAAGCTACCGGGTCATATATTGCCTGGATCTCTTGCCATTTTCAGGTATATTCCATCCAACTGTTTTTGTTGATATATTTTATAATGTTACATGATAATCTTCCTTAAGTCCAATTTGACAAATTAAATTTTGATTAACTATTTTAATTTCTTATATGTATGTCAATACATACATATTATTTATTATTTATTGATCTAATTTGTTTTGTTTTATTGTGCATCGTAATTGAATTATTTTCAGCTGGGACCAATGTTTACGATGCCCATGGCTGGTGCAATGTGCGCGTCATGGGGTTGGGAGTGGCTCTATTATATCCAGGGTGTAATGTCTTTACTAATTTTTATGCTGTTTTTTTACTTTTACAGGGACTCACCGCGTTTCCAAAGGTAATTCATATTATATTCATCTACACTTACTTGTACATATTGTATTATTTGTATTTTTGGATATAAGCAAAGCAAAAATTAGGAATGTAATATAATATTTCAGTGGCCGCACATTTGTTCAAAAAAGTGACAAATATGCACAGATAAGTCCAGTTTTTTGATTATTACATCATTTTTAGCATGTAAAAAACTTACGATTAATTTCCAAAAACAAATCGATTTATAACAAAAAAACATTTCATCAAAACAGTTTGAAATGCCACATGTGGTTTATGTTCAAACCAAGTCTCATATTATGCGGAGTCGAGTAGGCAATTATCGTAAATAGTATGTATGTGGGACCTTTAAGCAGTTTGCCGGATCCCTTTTTTTATCGTTTCTGCGTATTGAAAAACATGGGGTGTTTTTATAAGTACTTCGACAAGTAGTTAATAAAAAAATTATATAAGGTGCTCTTTTGAACAAACGTGCGATTTGTCACTTTGGTCAATTCTCTCACGCCCCCAACATCTCTAACTGTTGTATAATAACTTTAAAAAATGAAATTTACAGACATGTGAGCATGAAGGAATTATCGGTAATTGAGGAAGGAAAATTGAAAGTGAAAACGTCGAAAACAGAAAAACAATATATTCCATACAAAGCCATACTTACTGATATACTCACTTGGAGCTTTCTCGGATCGATGGGCGCCGGGGTCCTCTCCATTTACCTCATCTCGCAGTTTGGTCCCGTCTTTTTGAACAAAGTTTGACTTTTTTATTTTTTATTCAACAATTTTTTAATGATTTTAAAAATTGTGTCAGGTTTTGAAAATGGACGTGGAAGATACGGGGATAATGGCGGCATTACCATTTTCTTTATCGATAGTCGTGAAATTATTGGCAGGACCGTTATCAGATCGGTTGACATTTATTAGCGATAGAGCACGCATTATTTTCTTTGCCAGTGTCTCACAGGTCAGTGTTTTTTCTTGCATTTTCAGTGAAAATTACAGATCTCAAACTGTGTGGCATATCCTAGGTCATACATATGTAGAAATAACAACAAAAAGTGTCTTGTATTAAGGAAAATCAGGGTTGTGATTTCCTTACTTTCAAAATTACCGTGTATCTTAAAATTTAAAGCAGGTACCCCCGAATTTTCCTGAAATCAATAAATCTTGTTGATTTATTGAAGCTTAGGACACCTTTTTCAAAACCGACAAGTACGAATATTTTTAGTTCCTAATGGCGGCGTGCTACATAGTCATGGCGTTTCTACCAGTCGAGCACATCACGATAATACAAATTCTTTTCTCTCTCGTCGTTGTTTTTAGTGGTCTGAATGCTGTTGGTGTGGTGAAAGGTGCATATTTGGTAAGCTTGCAAATGTTTTGGTGGGTGAACATATCTTCATGCAAAGAGCAAAATTTAAAAAACTTCCGTAAATTTCAATGAGACTTTCAGGCCGCCCAACATTTCACACACGTCATAATGGCATGGGCCGGATTCGAGGCAAGCTTTTGCACGTTGATTTTGCCCGTCATAGTCAATTTAATGGCTCCTGATAATACGTCAGAACAAGTAAGAATACTTTGAAATTTTTCTTGTAAAATATTTCTATTTTCATTCATTAATATAATGAAAACTTAATTTGATTTTTCTTTATTTCAGTGGGGCCGGATATTCATGCTAATAGCGCTGATAATAGTACTTACAAACATCTTTTTTATCGTTATCTTCAAAGCCGAGCCACGTCCCTATACAGCAGAAAAGAAGACCGCAGCTTGCACAGAAAATAAACAACATTTGCCTCCGACACAAGAAGAAAACAAATAAATTTTGCTATTTCACAATTACAATCATTTATGTGTAGATGTAAAGCAAATAAAAACGGGTCGTTCCATTCAGGGGTGTGCATAATTGCGGATTATGAAATTACTGCGTTTTTAGCTTCGTAATTATAAATTAGAAAGTCCAGTCAATAAATTTCTAATTTTTGATTGTAAATTTAACATATGTACATATTAAAAGAAAAATTTTTTAATTGGACCAAATAGGCTGACACAAGGCCTTTGGCTTACACAACGAGAAAGAGTCAATTCGTTGATTCGGCTGAAATTATAATACTGTTTACCATCTGTCAATTTTAAAATGCAATTTTTAAATTGACTATTACTCGAAAATTGCACAACTGGAAATTCTTTTTTGTTTTAGGGCCGTCGAAAAAGATTGTCCAAATAATGACAGTACATAACGACATTTACCGCTGTGTTATACTTTTAATTTTATTCAAAAATCAATTAAAAACGGATTTAGAAAAATTGCATTCAAAATTCGTTTTTCGAGCTTAAAAATTGAAAGTTAAATATTTTTCGGATGTTCCTTAATACCATTTGCGGTTTGGCAAGTATTGGGGAGTTAAAATCCAATTGATTTAGAAAGTGTTCAGTAAACC
>SAUE01000128.1:170842-180960 GCA_009724625.1 Deladenus siricidicola | reverse complement strand
TTTCATAGACCGTTTGGAGCCTACCAATACGTATTTATTGCGTTTTACACGGTTTTGAGTGATTTTGAAGCGATTTACAATGAAAAAATTTTCTCAAAAAAATCGAAAATTGTACCTTCCTTGGTCCCCCCTGTGGTTTTTTATAACTGGTCTAGAAAAAGTAAAACAATTTTCGGAATTCTGAATTCTGGGGGGGGGAGGGGGTAAACTAGGCTTTATCCTATAAAACCTATCAAATATATTGGTTGCGTTTGTTTAAATATTATCATCACTAATTAGAAAAAGTTTATGAACTTATGGTAAATCACCCTTTAGGGGACCAATATCACTGTAAATCACATTTTAATCCCTGGTACAATGTAATTCATATTATATCTTTATTATCCTGAATTTAAATACGATCAGATCTTTCTTTTGTTTTTTTTTATCCGAGTTCCCTCTTTGGAAAAGAACCAGCTTGTCAGATCCAAATCGACTTACAATTAGCTGCCAACCGACCGGCTACTTTGATCTTATCTCTTAACTCTGATTGAAATCAGATGTGGTTTTCCTCAAGAGAAACTACCATGCATACATACATAAACATGTTTTCCACTTGCGTGTGCAAACATACATACATATACATACATACCAGGGGTGTAACAAAAGTAAATTTGAAATTTCGAAAATCGAAACGTTCTCGCGATTTCGAAAATCGAAAATCGAAAGAAGAAAATCGTCGAAAATCGAAAGAACAATTTTATCGAAAATTTTGTAAAAAATTTGCAAAACTTTAAATTTTTTTGTTTATATTTTTCAATACATATGTATTTCCAAAAAATCAAGAACAAAAAATTATTTGCGAATTATGCAATAATTTTTTTAATTATCAACCAAAATTTTATGGAAACCTAAATACATATAAGCTTATCGCTTAGTGGTTATTGTCCACGTTTGCGCTTTGGTGTGTGCTGGTTCGGATCCCGGCACGGCTGTTTTTATTTTTTCGACTTTTCTTATTATGTTTTTATACTAATATATATACTAATATTTTTATTTTTTTTACTATACTAATATTTAAAAAAAGTTTTTATACTAATAATTATACTATATAATAAAAAAAATTGATAATAGCTATAACTGATGTATTAACAAACCTATGGATGATATTAACGAATGCATGGATGTTCGAAACTTAATTTATGTGACTAACTAACTTACAAATTGGTGAATCAAAATTGAACTAACTTATGTGAAAAAACTCATGTGAAAAAGTTTGAAACTTAAAACTTAAACTTTCTCTTAATAATGACACATTTTGACTTAATTTTGCCTAATTTTTTTGAAAAAATTACGTATGGGCCGGGTTAAAGTGAATAAAAAAATTTCTTAAAAATTTTGAAAATTTTCGAAATTTTCGAAAAAATGGCCAATTTTTCGAAAATCGAAACGTCCTCGCGATTTCGAAAATCGAAAATCGAAAGGAAAAATGACTGAAAATCAAAAATCCAAAATTGTTACACCCCTGATACATACCATACAAAGCCATGCATTACAAAAGGCATATTCTTTATCGAAAAAAATTCTTAAACCAAAATATGTATTATATGTAAATACACAGTTTTTGGTAAGAAAAACTTGTTTCTTTCCATTTTTTGTATTCTTGCATGATTTTGTATACATATATTTGTTTTGATTTTGCTTTTCTTATTAGAAATCTGATAAAATTGCTTCTCTAACTCACAAAAATGAGCAAGAAGTCCGTGTGGAAAGATGGAACGGCAATAAAAAACCCAAAACAGGCTTGATAAATTTTGATAAAAAAAAGTCACTAAAATTAAGGTAAATTCTACAATTATGAGCAACCAAGAACTTTTTTCGGAACTAAAAAAATTCTTTTTGCTATGAACTTTTCCATTCGCTGATTCTCACCAATGACAGCAGAGACGGGTGGCGGCGGTGGCGCTCCCGAACCAAATGAAGGCGGTGGCTGTACTCCACCAGCCATTGGCGCGCTAACAAGTGTTGGTGTTGGTGTCGGTTGCTGTTGGTGTTGTTGTTGCTGCTGCTGATGGTGTTGTTGCTGTTGGTGATGCTGTTGTTGGTTGTTCAATGGGGACTGCGCACTGCCATCGGTCGCAGCCGTCGACCAATATGGTGACTGTTGTTGTTGCTGGTATGGCGATCCATAGTTTGCCGCTCCGCCAGCACTAACTTGCGGAGGAGCAATTCCAATGTTTTGCTGTTGCTGAGGATGATATCCGGACGGTGGTGCAGCTATAATATAAAATCATACACGAAAGAATTTTATTTTGATTATATAGCTTTCTACGAGGTTTACAAATAATCCGTTTTTCCGTAATAGATAAAAAATCAAAAAATGGCATTGAAATGCACAAAATATAAATGCACAAAAAAAATATACTGACTTTGAACATTTCTTACCGTTAGCGGAATTAATAGGTTGGAGCGGCATTCCACCGCCAAATGAAGTGGGTGGCAACTGCGCAGTGCCGCCTAACACAGCCGGTACCGAATTTCCAAAAGTAGGCGCGGGCTGCTGCTGTTGCTGGTGATGTTGTTGTTGATTTTGCTGTTGTTGATTATTCAGTGTGGACTGAACACTGCCATCGACCGGAGTTGTCGACCAATATGGTGGCTGCTGTTGGTGCTGATGTTGTGGTGGATACATCGCGGATCCGCCGGTACTAGTTGGAGGAAGAATTCCCGTATTTTGTGGTTGCTGATGATTATATCCAGATAGAGGTGGAACTACATAAACATTTAAATTAAAATCCACATGAAAGATCCTTTTTTAAACTACCAGGTTGAACGCAAAGCTCTTGCACCCTTTTCATTGCATTATTTGCTGAAGAGACGGATTTTAATGAAATTTCAGGAAAGGTTTTTTTTAACTCACTCACTCTTTATGTACTTTAATCAATATAATGTATTAAAAATACCATTGGCAGCTGATACAGGCTGCTGCTGCTGTTTTGGCAATTCTCCGCCAAACGAATTGAGGGGATAAGCTTGTATTTCAGAAGCCAATGGCGTTGGCGGTCCGCCGCCAAAAGTAGGCGTGGACTGTTGTTGATTTTGATGTTGTTGGTTGTTTACCTCCGGCGCCGACGGACAAACCGGAGAAGGTTGTCGAGGTGCGTATTGTGGGGCTAGCACTCCACCCGTTGATTGTTCCACAGCCTCAAAATGCTCCTAAAACAAAACTTGTAAATACAAAAATCGTTTTATTTAAAAAATAAAACAATTGTAGCTACTAAAACTTAGGAAGTCAAACCTCTTCTTTAGCCGAGACGCGAGTGGCCAAAGCCAAGTCAGAATTTACTGGGGAAGAAGAGCGAGAAGAAATTTCATTATCAGCGAGGACCTCGATGTAAAGATTTGATTCGTGACGCAGAGCAAACCCAACGTCGTCGTCATTGGCCAGAGTGATCCAATCGCCTTCTACAATTTTATATCATAACTCATTGAAATCCAAAAAGTTGGAACGTTAAAATAAAATACATAATAAAATAAAATCTACTAACCATTGTCTCGATATTTCAGTGAGACGCCGGCTGAAGACTTAATTTGAAATATGCGCTGCATCATCAGAATTAAATCATTGAAATTCAAATCTTGAGTATGGTGAATTTCCGTTTTTCGAATATCAGATCCGAATTTGGCTTTGAGAATCGCCGAATCAATACCATTATTGGTCACCATTATTGGATACGGAAATTGTAATCCTATAATTTACTCTATAACAAATAATATCTATACTGAAACACGAAGCAAAATTTAAAAAATAATTAAACATTTTTAATGAAATATGTATACTAAGTTATAATAATAATATGTAATTGCATAAATAATCGACAAGCATTATCATCATTGGTGTATATATATATATATATATATATATATATATATATATATATATATATATGTGTGTGTGTGTGTGTGTGTGTGTGTGNTCGTCAACATCAGTATCGTTGTCGTTGCTATTGTCAATTTTGTCTTCTCTTCTGAATAATCTGTGTGTATGTGTGTGTGTGTGTATTAGTAAAACGGTTTGAATATAAAATATAGCCGAGTTAAAAAATTTCGAAATGTTTCTGGGTTGTTTTCAGGTAGTCGGATGCTTGTAAAAGACGAAAACAACACAATTCTGCTTCCAACGAGACAGAAAATCAAATTTCATTAATTTTTGCTTGCGTGTCATTTTGATATAAAACGCCAAAAAGTGTGATTCAAATTATAATATTTGTAAATGGAATACAATTTCTAATAAACACAAATGAAAACAAAAACAAAAATTCCTTTTTTTATGTTCTCAAATGTTTTTTAATTGGTGACGTAGCTAGACTTGTCTAACTTAGAAACTTGCTACCATTAATTTTTCGGAGATGGCTCCTCCTGCAAGCACAGATGTGTTCACAAATATGTTTCAATTCATTTTAGTCGATCTCAAGGTACTGTCTATTTTATTAATGTTTCATATCAGCAATCGTTAGTATTTTATTTTTAGGCGTCACCCCAGTTATGGGAAAATATTTGCTCAAAAGCCGTAAAACTTGCAACTCAATTATCGAATCTGGCAAATTCACTGGGCTCCTTCATTAATGCAATGCAGTCAATCAGCGACAATGCTAGCAATACCAAAGGTATTTTAAAATCTCGACTAATATGTTTTTGAAATTTTCTTTGAAAATTGCACTCGGAATAAAATAAATAATTTCAACGTTACGGTGCATATTTAGTAAAATATGTAAGTTTGTAGAAATATGAAATGGTTTGCTTTTCTCATATTTATTTACCCTGAGGTAATGTTTACCATAAGCTATGCATATGTATTGAAATAAATTTGTTACACAGGTGCAAGCCGTGACATTGGCGCATCATTAACACGTTTCTGTCTGCGTCAAAAATCTCTGGAAAATTTATTGCGAGCATTTGCGACCGCACTGAGCGAAAGTTTTGCGCCATCTGTGGAACATAAAGTAAGCGAATGGCGTCAGCGCGTCAACGAAATTGAGCGCCGTCGAACGCGTGCATTGAAAAAATTAAAACAAAAATCGTCGATTTGTTCTGAGGAGTCGAAAAGTATATTCGCGGAATTGTTGACCGAACAGCGAAATCATTTCATCTTTTTCGTGAATGCGCTATTGCCCGTGGCGGTTCGTTTTGTACTTCCATAACATATGTAATAATGAACATTTTTATTTTGTCGCATATTATTTTCCTACTGTCTTTCAATTTTTTTTAATTTTGCTTACGTGTACATATATTTGTCGCCGAATTGTTAGAATCGGGTATAAAATATAAGTTTAGAATGCGGAACTAGATGTGTTGGGCGAGAGTGCTCACGTGCAAGAAGTACGAGATTCGCTAGCATCAGCCGCCAACGAAACCGACACTCACACGATTATTGAAGCAATTTTGGAAGATGCTCAAATTAATGTAAATAGCAACTCAACTATAGCTGGAAATTCTTGGTATGCTATTTATAACTTTAGAGCTTCCCTTTAAGCAGTTCGGGATTTCTACAGTCTTTGGCATTAGCTTAATTTGACGAGGAAAGACGGGGATTGTATGTGAGACTCAATTATAATAAGACTCGAATCTGAATTATCGGAACAATTGAAATTTAACAAAACATATGCTCTAGCACAAATTCAATGGAAAGCGTTTGGCAA
The DNA here is from genome assembly GCA_009724625.1 of Deladenus siricidicola. Lineage (NCBI taxonomy): Eukaryota > Metazoa > Nematoda > Chromadorea > Rhabditida > Sphaerulariidae > Deladenus > Deladenus siricidicola. Next base: position 175,282 of record SAUE01000128.1, on the reverse strand, counting down.
CGTCGCATTTCAACTTGTAGCGGTAGCGAAACTTTATCAAAAAGCGCCTCGCAAAGTTTGCAGGCGATGATGGAAGATGAGCAGAAATTAAAAAATATTTTTGGCGACAGGTAATTTTTTAGTTTTGGAGAAAAACATTGAAGTTAGGTTTTTTAAATTTTTTACATTTTTTAAGATTGCAAACTTTAAATTATGATGTCTCAGTAACCTCAAATATGGTAATATTATCCCAAGTCTAAAAATAGAAAAAATTAGAAAAATATTCATTAATTAATATTTTTAAGCTATCAAAGCCAGCAGCTGCCTTCTTCATCCTCTTCGATATCCTCATCTGGGATTTCGCTGTCTCTGCACGACCCTTACGGCACTATTCATACCAACAGCAGTAGTGGTGGTGGAACGACGTTTGCTGGCCGAAAAGACATGGAATTGTGTGGTGACAATTCTTCACAATTTACGTCACGACCACGCACACTTACATCCATCAGTTCCGCTGGAGGAGATAATCGTAGGATACCAATAACTGCACAAACTTTCGTTCCACCAACACATTTTGCAAACCATGTAAACAATTTTTCTTTTATTTTATTTCCCTTTTATTTTAAGTGTAGTTTATTAATAACGTTTTAGAAAAATTTGCATTCTTATAATCAGCAGCAAAATCCGCACACATCGTCGCCAACTAGTCTTGCAAATTCTCCAATTAATTCAAAGCCACCACTTCCTATACGTCAGAGATCGCTCGCAAGTACCACCGAAAGTTGGTTTCTATATTGTATTAAGCTAATACAAAAAGATCAGTATTGCAATTGTATTTATTTATTGATCTAAATATCTTATAGATTCCATTTACTCTGATTCTTTGCGAAATGACATGTCGAACGTTTACACAAATCTTTCACTTTCGACCAACGATATTTCCGTTGGTGCCACCGTTAGAGAATGCCACATGAATGGGCAGACCACGGCGGAGATCGCTTCAGCCGTATCGAGACGACCGCTAAGTTTATCTGAGGAATTGTCTAACCAACCAAACGGCCTCACAAACTCAACTCCAGGTGTGTATTACAGACTTAGTTTATTTCCACAGAAAATTTGGGGTAGTAGGAAACTTTATCGTTTGAACCATATTTCCAGGCCACTGCTCCACGCTTCTTATCGCAGAAACACTTCAGCAAATTGATCAACTGGGGGTAGAGCTCGATTCCTACTGTCAAACACTGAAACCTATAGCTACTCAACGCGGAGAAAATGTGCTACAATTAGTTAACAATCCTTCATCTGATATTTTTGTTCAACAAAATTCTTTGATGCAAAAACAACCATCATCCATCAATCAGGTTTTGAGCCAGCATACTAACTCAGCTAACATGGCTGCAGTGCGCTATCGGCCTACCAATGCAAAGCAACCACCCCCACTCCCGGAGAGAAGGTAAGAGTTGTAGCTTTAGAATGAGATGGTCACTTACATTAATCACTCACATTAATTCTCTTCAATGTATACATAATAGGGCCACAAGTCTTGTTACATTTTTTATATCTTGTTATTATTACTAATATTGATAATTTTACAAAAAATTTAATAACACATTTCGTTCAAGGCATAATAAGTTGATTTCAGTCGAAAAATGGGTAAATGAACTTTATTCAATGATTAAAAAATGTGCCTAGGTATAGTGGAAACCAAAAAAACAAAATCACTACCAGATGCATAATTTTACGCTCTTTAACATGGCATAGATGGTTTGTTGCGCCCGCGACAAAAAATATATGAATTACGGTAAAAACTGAATATTTTAGGAAATTTAAAGTTGAATTTCCGCCGTTTTTGGCGTTACAATACTACGGTCAAAAATATCGCCTTAATAGTCTTGTAGAGAATTTAATTCTACGTCGAATAAGTTGTCGATCGACTGATTTCGTTTAGAAATCACTGAGTTACGGTCATTTATGTAATTTGACCAAAAATGAAAACACCGTAACTTTGACCCTATCGTATACCCGAACCGGAAGTTGATTTGAGATCGGGATTGCGGCATTCGGCTTCCCTCACCTAGCCTAACATTTGTGTATAAAATGAAAAAAATCGGAGATGGTGACCAAAACCCCTAGAGGTCTTTGTACCCAAATTTGCTCGATTCTTTCAGAAATCGTGTCTTAACAAGAAAGTTTATAAAACTTTACTATGAAGTGATAGAGATGGGAATCAAAAGATGGAATGTGACGCAGCTTTCTCTGAACGTGAACAAAACCAATTGTCATTTAAACTCTGGACTACTGTAGTAACAAGATTTATCTTTCAACCTAATACATAATATTATGACATATTAAATATTATTTTTTAGAAATTCTACTATAAGCGCTGTAACGACACAATCGAGTATGGATATTAGAAATAATGGAAATCCGGCAATGCACACTTATCAAATCGCCTACCCAAATACAAAAGTTGTACAATTAAATCATACATTTTCACAAATTCATGCAAATCAACATGGTAATGTGCCGAATTTTGAGACACGAAAATCAGCACAACAATTCGACCAATACAATCCCTCTCGTTCAAGCCAACTTGACCACAGTACGGCAGAATGTCCGCAAAACGTACAGTACTATTCGCAGGAACAATTGCGACAGTTTGAAAATGCATAGTATTCGAACTCGAATTTGTATCAGCAATAAATAAATATCACAATTATTTTTATTTTATCTTTTTTTTTGTTTTTGAATTTTTTTCATTTACTATTTTTTATTACAATTGGTTTAATTTTATTGCTGTTACTTTATAAAATTAGCTTTAAACGAACAAATACATGCTGTGTATCAGGTTATTTAAATTAATTAATTTTTTGAATTTCTGACAATACGAATTTATTCATTTTTTACTTTTTTGTTTGTTTAGCACGGATGTAGATTTGTAAGCGTGGTTTCAGTGCAATAGTATTTTAACACATTTTGTTAAATATGTACAAATATTTTCATTTTGTATAAAAATTTATACCTGGTAGGCACAATGATTTCAATCACAATATTTTTCCATGAAATTTTTTTCAAGAAGACATTTTATAAAAAAAATATTCGTATTGAGATATACGCACATAAAATATTTAAGCAATGGAAGTCGGGGGTCCTTTATACCCGCTTTTCTTCTGCAAAATCCCCCTTTCGATCATACTGTAAACCATTTCAGTCAGCGATTTTTCGGGCTTCCGGAATTCCATTTGAAGGATAGCTTTCGCCTGAAAAGTTATTTCCGCTGTGTATGTTTATCTATATATGTACCAGTATCTACACAAAAAGTACAATCTACACAAAAATGAATTATTAATTTTATACCCTTGAAGTATCAAATTTGTTCTGTCGATTGAGTCGAGGGAGTGAAGCACGTGCATCCGCGTCGAAGAATGAATACAACCATACTGCTGCGTACGGCACTTGAATACTGGGCACAAAATAGCCCTGACGCCGAAATTCGCTACCGATCACTTTTGCGATATCACGAAACCAAAAACTGGGTTGGGCGCTGAGTAAAATGCGCTTTCCGTCGCTGGCCGTGTTGAGCATTGCGAGCGTATGCGCCTCTGCCACATCACGTACGTCGACGAGCGGAAAGTGAAGGGCAGGAAAAGCAGGCATTTCGAAGCTGAGAAACCGACGAATCAACTGCAACGAAATTGGCTCATGCACACCAGGGGTGTGTCGAAAATAAATTTGAGATTCCGAAAATCGAAAATCGAAAGGACCTTTGAATTTCGAAAATCGAAAATTAAAAAAAAGGATTTCCGAAAATCGAAAGAACTTTTTGCCGAAAATCGAAAATTTTAACAAAATTTTTTTTCTCAAAATTTATAATTTTTTTCAAAATTATAAGACAAATTTGTTAATTTTTTAGACATATATGTATGTGTATTTATTTTCGTTAATTGTACTTAAATAATTGTTTGAAAGCAGTGCTGGGACTTGAATGCGGTTTGAATCCGATTGAATTCCCGGATTCAAACAGCGGATTCAAAAGTTTGAATCTTTACAACTTTGTTAATTTGTATGTTCGGTATAAAAATAAATATACCATTCGATTCGCCTTGACGAGATCTCTCTTTATACGCGGTCTTATCTAATGCAAAATTAATCTGCCAATTAAATCCTGGTTTTTCCTAAATTACTTGCTCAGTTTTCCATAAAAACCGAATTTGATGACGTACAAAGAGAGATCTCGTCAAGGCGAATCGAATGGTATATTTATTTTTATACAGAACATACAAATTAACAAAGTTGTAAAGCTTCAAACTTTTGAATCCGCTGTTTGAATCCGGATTCAATCGGATTCAAACCGGATGCAAGTCCCAGCACTGTTTGAAAGACTTCAATCAAGAGTGAAATGAATGATTCAAATGAATGATTCAAATGAATTCAACGAGTTCGAATTTGAATTATGAATTA
>SAUE01000128.1:136766-161075 GCA_009724625.1 Deladenus siricidicola | reverse complement strand
AACGTAGTCCGAGGTATGACTTAAGCAGGGCCTTGGCTTCCATTGAGCATTTCAGAGAGGGAGAGAGAGAGAGAGACTGAAAGAATATGAACGTCTCCCTGGCAACATTTTCTCAATTCCTTTCTTCAAAGTAATGCTTTAAAATATTAGTCGCATTAAAATCATTGTCTAAATTTCAGACAGACTCTTAAATTTTTTGAATTTCAAAAAGCTACCCATCTTTGAAAAAAAGAACAACATTAATAAAAGAATGAAAAAACCAAAGTCAAAATGCCATAATCCGTTAATTTATGCTAACCCCAAAAAACATCTACATTCAACCTTGGCTTCCACTACTTCCAAATAAACGCTCACTGGTTTAAACGGCGCATTAAATGTTTTATGTTTTTCCATTTCAGTTCAAGTGAAATTCATTTGAACTTTTCAAATTCGAGTCACCAGTTCAAATCAATTTGAAAAAATGCATTAGTCCAACGAATAGCAACTTCGCCTCAGGCAACATTTTTTTTCCACTTAATTTTTGGCGCTTCTAAGAGTTTCTAGTGCACTATAGTGCGTATTCCAAATGTCATAAGTAAAAGTTAAAATTCTATACTTTCCTGATCCATGATTTCGAGAAAATCGAAAAAAATTGGCTGGTCATAACCGCACCTCTGAAAATAGCTGCATTCTAAGTCACATCACGTAAAATTGATAAAGTGGGATCGGAAATCGATTTTTCAAATTTTCGAAATTTTAAGTCGATTTTAAATTTTTTATTACTCTTAACGATTCAATATTTTTTTAATAATTTTTTCTTATAATAAATTAAATTTTAATTGAATTTTTAAAACATTATTTGGTTCTTGTGGGTTATCGGGCAGCAAAAAAAATTTTTTTTATGATTTTTTTTAGGTTTTCTGACACGGGGAATTCGAATTTAATAATGTTTTTCACTTATTTATATGTTTTGTGTAGTTTTTTTACATTTTTCTAGATGCTCGTTTAACTAACCTTATGCTGTTTATTTTGTAGTTTTCTAACGTGCTAACATGAATTTTAAACAACTAACACGTCGAGTGAACAGTGAAGAGGAAGCAGTGCAATTTTTTCAAGAATATCACGTTTTGCCGAGTGAAATGACATGCGCGAATGCAAGAAGCAAAGCGGCACCGCTCGCGCTTTCATGGAATCGTATTTGGCGGAGTACATGTGGCGCACACGCTTGAATGATCGCGATCCTTTCATTGTCATTTTGCAGGACATCGCCGAGTTTTGGCCCGTTTAATTGTTAAATATTCATCGTTGTTTTGTTTGCTCTTTGTTATAAAATTATTAAAAATAAGTGAAAAACATTATTAAATTCGAATTCCCCGTGTCAGAAAACCTAAAAAAAATCATAAAAAAAATTTTTTTTTGCTGCCCGATAAAACCTTTCAATTTATTAGGTTTCTCGAGTAATGTTTTCGAAAATGAATCTACAATGATTCAAATCACAACCCTGCTCGCTGCGATTCAAATACGGCTTACCCGAATTTTGCGCCCCGGAACTTTGCGACCCAAAGTCGGAATTTTGCGCCCCACTTTTATGGGGCGCAAGATTCCGATTTTTCAAAAAATCGGAATTTTGCGCGCCATACTTAAAAAATACTATATTTTTAAATAAAAATTTATTTTTTGTAATAGGCTTTTTAATCAATTATTCTATCTAAGACTTAGACAACGCCTTGGGGCTGTGGAGGCCAAGAACTCGGTTTACCTAGTAAAGTTGTTTTTTTGGATTTTGATTTTGACAGGCCAAATTTTAGCCCAAAAACCACCTTCTTGGTATTTCTTGGCGGAACAACTTTTTTTGCTATCTGATATCATAAATAACTAAATTTTTATCAGATTCAGAATCCGCTCGCCAAATGCTTTCGACTGATATATGCTAGAAAAATTTCCAAAAAAAAATTTTTGACGCGCGCCTGTAGCGCGGTAGCGACGCGTCTCAGATCAAAAAATTTTATCAAACTCGGAAACATCGCATCAAATTACTTACTAGGCAACATTTTCAAACAAAAAAAATTCGACCAAAAAAATCCTATGGTTTAGGGGGGGGGGGGGGAACAAAAAATTAAATTGAAATTACACTTTTATTTTTAACTTTGCAATAGTTTAAATTTTGACTTTTGCGTTTAACATTGATAAGTAAAGTTTAATTTAATTTACAATCGAACCATCTGCAATCAAATCGGTTATAAAAAAAACCCGAGAATAATCAAAGAACTACAATTATCAAAAAAATAAACTGTTAATTGGCCAAACATTTTTGAGATCAATTTTATTGTGATTTAAAAATCTAACAAGTAGAACACGAGATTGAAAAAAAAATGTAAAAATCAACAGAAATATTATTAAAAAAGTTTGTGGCGTTTTGAATTTAATCTTAACTAACTTTTTTAATCTTAAGAATTTCGAAGAAATGACAAAGTTAAACAGCGCCACAAATTTTTTGAGTCACCCAACAAATAGATAACAGGAAAATAATACACACAACATATTTTTAAAGATTGACCTTTTTTGGAATCGCGCAATAAATAGAAACGAAATTATATCAGAGCTAAAAACTTCTTAAGCATTAAGCATTAGTTAAATCGTTGTAAAGTTCCCAACTAAAGGCAAATGTTGAGTGTATGTATCATCTTATTGGCATACTGTACGTATGCCACACAACAAAAAAAACAATCAAATTATGTACACAAAAAATCACCCTAGAATTATTGTAAAGCTATTCCTATACAGTTAAATAAACTCGCCCCATGTCAAATATGTCCTTTTTGATCATTAATTTTGCATTCCCACAGCTCAGCCACGCGATTTGCTGATAAGACGAAATCCTCCTTTCCTGAAATATTTGAACAAATGAAATTTTGCAGAAAAATTTATTTTCTATAAACATGAAATTGTGTCGGTCTTCTCATAATTTGTCCGGTTTCGTTGAATGGTTCTAGAAATTTTTTAAATGATAAAAAAAATACCTCAGAGCGTCCAGAACTTTAGCGAGGTGTTCTTTGTTTTCGGGAGGAATATTGGTGCACCGCTTCTCCAACAAAGTTGCCATCGGTTCGGCAAACGAGTCATAACCGCATGCCACAGCGTGCAACGAAACGCGTTGGATCTCCTAAACATTGCAAATATTTTTAAAAATCTGAGAAAAAATTTAATAAAAATATGTTTTACTCAGAATAAAAAATAAAGATCATTATCTTTTTAATATGTATAAAAAACCAAAAATTAGTAAATTGTGAAGTACGTAATAAAATCAAATTTTAAGTTTAGCCCTGACTTAACTTTACTTTGTTACCTGATAAAATTGTTCCAACCGGTCAGCCCGTTTCAACAAACGGCTGATTTTCAACACATCGGATTGAAGACCATGAGCATCTGTCCAATATGAGCGCTGAGTATTTGCTTTGTAGCTAATGCCTTTTGCCTCCATTTTTGCTAGAATAATTACATTAGTCATTAGTTCTTCAAATAAGAACAAAATTATGATCGAAATCTGAAATTTTATATCAGATACTTTATTTCATAAACAGATCGTTTGTCTCCTAATATGTAGTTTAAAACTAAAATGATTTTTTATGTTTACCTTTAACGGTAGCAACTATTGCCGCAGTGTTGGTTCCGGCAGCTGTGGCGACGGCTGCCGCATCCGCCGCTGCTGCCCACGTAAAATAGTTGGAAGAATAAAACTGCATACACAACAACCACGGATCCGCTGCATCACTTCTAAAATATTATCTAGCACATGATCACATTTGACTTTGTAAAATAAGTACATGACTTTAAGCGAATAAAATTATATTTCTGCAAAGCTCTCAAAACATTCTTTATATCGTGATTTTAAAAAATAAACCTTAATGCCCGCACAATACATTCTTCGCCGTTGGTATGTTGAAAAATTGCCAGCTGGCCTTCGGCTCCGAGCGCCTCCGCAAATAAATGAAATGCTTGTACGTTCGAGTCCGAGACTAAACTTTTTTTTAATTGTGTGCCCAAATATTTCTAAATAAAAACAACCTTTTGGCTTAAGTGCATGAATGAGCGAAGTGCTAGGTAAATGGAGGAGAAAATTAGCAGCTTTGATAAATCCCAAAAGGAAAAGGGATGCCGGAGTAGGATGAGGCGGAGAAATTCGTCCGCACTGAAGTGAATCTACGCCACTGGTATTGTTATTCGACATTTCCTTGAAGAGCAACTCCGGATCAAAAATGGCAAGCGGACGTTTCGAAATACCGGGCGTCATGCAGACCTAGAAATACAGCTCAGTCAAACTTATAATATTTTTACTATTAGTTTTTAATACTCAATTTCCATTTATAATTATTGTAAACCAGAAAGAAATTGAGGAGGGAATAGGCAAACACATCGGAGGGGATACATAAAATAGAAATATCACCAAAACTTTTATTTTCTTCCTTTTTTATACGAAGACTTCCTCTTTCGGGGTTCCCCTAAATACACCCTTGAATTTTTGAGACATCTATTGCAGTGTTTCCAAATTTTGACTTTCCCGCCCCTTTCTGGATTTCCCGAGTCAACAAGGGCAATCGATATGTCATCCGATAACCCATTAAAAATTATGTTGATCTGTGTAATCAAAGATGCCCAAAACCCAAAATATATGAGTGCTGGTTGCGATAGAAAAAAGCGCGGGAAATTCGAAATTTAATTTTAGCAAAAATTTGGAAACACTGATCTATTGATAATTTAGATGGTAAAAATTAATGAAACTACGTCAATTGTGAAATTTGGCGAAATCGACAATGTAGCATTATTTTCAGTGCGCTTCTTCTTCGCCAAAACATTTGCGATCTTTTTTGTCGAATCAGCAAGTTGTACAGATATTTGCAACGGTTGAAATTCGTCCACAGGCACCATATCATTTCTCGTGACACTGTTGCTGTTCAGGTTCTTCTTGGCGTTAATAATACCAGCGCCTATGGCACATTCATGTGAAATAACCTCAAATTGAGTGAGCAATGCGGGCGCACAAGCAGTGCCTGTTACACCCACAAAGTAAATAGCGCACGGCAGACGGAAATCTTCGGGAATCTTAAAAGGAACAATCATAAGAAATTTTAAAAGTGATGTTCATGGCTGCTTAATCAAAGTTGCTAACGTAAATTTTTTTTTGTTATTTAAACAATAATTAAGTCAACATTTGTATAAAAAATTACACGGTAGTAAGAAGTGGCCTCGAGGATTATTATGAGTTCATAATTCGTCAACTCACACTGGCGAGCCAGAACTAATTTTAACAACGCTTCAAAATTTGGAAGACCTGCGCTAACGATAAATTTTCTAAATATTCACACTTATAATAACTGTTCTTCGGGCAATCTTTCTGTTAGGTAGATAAAATTCAAAAGATGTCAATATTAAATTTTAAAAGACCTACTTTGAGAATAATTCGGCATTGTGAATATCATTAGACGACACAACTTTCTCGCAAACAACTTTCGGATCGTTGTCTAGACTGACCTGTAACATTGTCATAAATACATGCATACACATATGTATACAAAGGATTTATAATAAAACAAAACAAAGTTAATAATTCCAATACCAATGCAACGTTAGCTTCGGATTTGTCAAAATAATCCACGAAATTGCAAAGGAAGTTAGTAGTTGTTGCCAGTGACTCTGATAGAATCATCCGCACCGACGTGTCAACAACCAAATAAATGTTCATTACCAGTTAAGTTCTGGAAAAAAAACACCAGGCAATTACAAATATAATGGGAAAATTAGTCCAGACTGCTTTTCTTAATCTCAAAAAACATCTGAAAAAATTAGCAACAAAAATAGTTCAAATCTTCAAAATTGAAATGGTATCAAAACCCACATATAATATAATATATATGTAATGTTATAAATATAAGTATTTATTATAATTATAAAAATTCATTTTTATAAATTGGCATATATCAAAAATAAATACTATCAAAAATAATTACCTAACTTTTAATTAATTATTATAGTTATTTAAAATTAAAATAAATGTCATATACTTATAAAGTGAATTTTACGTTACAAGGCACTTATGTACGTAAACCCAGCTACCTAAAAATGATAAATGATGTTACTCAATTTTAGTAACATTAACGATAATTTGCATATTCATTTTGAGCGACTAATGAGTCCGTAGTGCGATGGATTAAGAAGCGTCTCTACAACATTAGCCTCCAATTCATCCAAAGATTTCATTACATTTGCGATATCCCTGCAAACAACAAAATAAATAAACCTTATTTTATTTTCAAACTACTTTTGATTAAAGCACTGTCGAAATATTGATTAAGAATAATCGAATAAAATGCATAAATGTGCACAGCAAACTTTTAAAGCTTACTTCTCTTGCTTTCCGGGAGTGGTTTTCAATTCAATGTAATATTTAATCTTTGGCTCCGTACCACTAGCTCTCAACGTAGCAATACTTCCGCTTTCAAGAGTGAACGTAACCATTTCCGAGGAAGTACTTAGCGGAAGGATCTAAAAACATTCACATACATATGTTCGCTAATTCAATTCTAATAAAAACAAAATTAAAAAAAAAGTATATAACACCTTACCGCTTTGTTATCCGGCTGAGAGTTATCGTAACCTAAATAAATAATTTATACTTTAAATTTATATCTTCCTTTAATCAACAAACCGGTAGTCAGATCACGCACATATTTGACGGCACAACCGCCAATTGCTGTCGGATATTGTTGATTTTTGCGAAGATCGCTGAATATCTGTTTTGTGACACTGGGGTTAGGAACAATCCAATAAGAACTTCTAACCAAATGAAATCCATATCTAAATGTTATGTTCAATAAAACAAGAATTTCAAAAAAAGTATATGTTACACATTTTTCAAACAATAAGAGTAAAAGAGAGGGGGTACTTAACACCATAAAAATTTTTTGAACTTTTTTTGATCTCTATGTTTAAAATAATTTATTTTAATTTTTTGGAAATTTTCATTTTTTTAGGATTTGTAAAAAGAGAGATTGTCAAAAATATTTCCAAAAATACCATTAACTTCGACTTCCAACACTTGGTAACATAAATATTAAACGTTTAGAAATTCAAATTCTGGGCTCCCCCTAATGACAAAATCGAAAGTTATTTGGCTTATCACCCCTCCCTTGTACGTTATTCTGCAATAAACTCTTACATACTTTTGATATATCTTGAACAGTTGATCAGACAGTTGGGCTCCGTTCTTTTGAACGTGCAAATAATTGGCAATTTCAGCAAATATCGCTGCAGCACTGACTCCATCCTTGTCGAGCGTATTGCCGGGCATAAAACCAATTGATTCCTCCCATGCCAAAATCACCTAAAATTAAAATATTTGACAAACCAACAGCGACAACTTATTCAACGATTAATAATTTTATTGTAAATATTTCATAAGTATCAGTAAATATTTATAACTACTCTTTTGCCGGTCAAGCAAGATAATATTAACGATAACACAATCATTTATTTTGTAGCTTCTCACCAATTTTCCAGCTGAACGCAATTCCTCTGCAACATTTCCCATCCACTTAAAACCGGTTAGAGTTGTTCTATTTTTAAAACCTAAATATAGTATAAGACAGTGTCGTATTTAAGAAGCAGAGAGCATGCTCCGTTGAGATTGTACAAAAATACAAAAACCTTTCAAAAAACTTTAATTTTTGGCTCCAAATCCCTTCCCATCCCCTCCCAATGAAATTATTTGAGCCCGCTAACAAAAATATCGAAATTAACAAGCAAACCTTCCATTTCGGCCATCGTCTTAACAATTTGCGAGGAAACAGCGCTGTTCAAAATATAAACGTCATTAAGATCAACGTGCGGATTTGCAGCGCGCCAATTTTTCCAAATCCACCACGTCAAAATTGTACCCATTTCGTTTCCGGTAAAAATACGCCATTCGCCGCTACAATATTCAACCATAAATTTCACAATTAAAAATAGTAATAAATAATAAAATATAAAAAATGTGCAAATTGGAAATGAATATAGAAAATGACCAAATGACTCCACCAAAAATGCCAAGGCCGGTGATCCTCCATGTCTAACAATGCAAGTCCAGATCATTAAAGCATCCCCGTTTCTTACCTCTTTTGCTTCTCCGCAAGTTGTATTCTATCGGCATCCGGATCGTTTGCTAAGATAATCGATGAACCGGTTCTGTCGGCCGTCTCAATGCATAACTTCAATACACGCAAGCCTTCCTCGGGATTCGGAAAAACGACAGTAGGAAAGTCCGGATTCGGGTCATCTTGCTCCTACACATATTAATATAACATATAATTACTGCAGTATGTTGCCCAAAAAATCTTTATTCAAATTAAAAAAAACTATAAATACCTTGACGTGAAAAACATTTGCTTCCGGAATACCGTAATTAATAAAAAGCTCTCGCGCAAATTTAGATCCAACGCCATGAAAAGCGGAATACGTGAATTTCAATGGCGATTTTGCGTTAGTTTCTCTTAAAAGTAAAACAGCCGTTTCGGTGAATGACGAAAATGCAAATTTAATCCGTCAAAAATAAACCAACTTGCAGTAACACATTCGAGACTCGCTTTCAAAATATCTATCAAGAGCGGAGTCCGCCGAATGAAACAAAAGATTTGTTCGCAGATCCTGCAATTGCCAATATTCAGCTTTGGGCTGTGGCTCCGCCTCGGCGATTCGGCAAATCTCCGTGTCATGCGGCGAGAGAATCTGCAAAATGTTTACTCAATAAATTTATAATAAAAAGTTTACAGCAAAAAAACAAATTAAAACCTGTGCGCCGTTGCTCCAGTATGCTTTATAGCCATTATCTTCCTTCGGATTGTGCGAAGCTGTAATCATTAATCCCGCACTACACTTGAAGTCGATCGTGGCAAATGACTAAATTCACATCACTCGCATAAATGAAAAAAGTTCCCAATCTTTTAGAATTCAAACACTTACAACTACTGGTGTTGGTACTACGTCGGTGAAAAAGTAAACTTTTATGCCATTACAAATGAATACGTTAGCCGCCAACTCCGCAAATCTAGACATTTATACATTACACGGAAATTGTAACATTGGCTAAAGCAAAAAATTCTGAGCAAACAATTTTCAGATATGTAACACCAATATTTAAAATAATTAAGTAACAAAAAAATTCCTATAAATCTTCTATTAGTAGATGATCGGAATAAATTTTGTCAGAATAATAAAAAAAATGATCAAATCAATATGTTCAAAAATCAATCCTTTAAAACGTTTTCATTTGCTGCTACATACCTTTTGCTATTGTGACGTCCATCAAATCCAACAGCAATACTCAAGTTGTGGGAATTCGGGAACTCATTTTGTAGGTGTATCGCCATGCCATGTGAAATTTGAATAATTGTGAGGTCATTCAAACGCGCAAATCCTGCCTCCATGCGACACCGAATACCTAAAAAAGTATGTTACTGCTTAACCTAAGAACCAGAAAAGCTTTTTTTTAAATCGCTATTTCATGCTAAAAATTACCTGCTGTTCCAAACACAAGCTTTCCACACAACCTAGCACGAAGAGCGTCAGACTTCCCATCTTTCACCAATTCTTCAATTTCTTGCTTTGTAGTCTCATTCTAAGCAACGAAAAAAGGAAAAATCAAAAACGGTATTAATCCATACGTAAATTAAAATTTATACCATGTCCCATTTCAACCATTTCTCGACCAATTCTTGAAGATCCGCCTCGATTGCCATTGTAAAATAAATAAAAATCTGTAAATAGCAGCGATAATAATTCAACAAATTATAACCGTTCGGAAAAATTTGAACAATTATTTAATTTTGAAGTTATTGTAATTTGGAAAATAATATAAAGAAAAGGAAAAATTCCTTTTTGATTTCCAAGGTTATAAACGACAACATTGACGCAAACAAAAGAAAAAGATAAAATCAAATATTTATTCAACTCTAAAAATATATACAAAAGACGACGCAAAAATAACGTAAAAATCTGTAATAAATTAATAATGGATATGCATTAGACTTCTAGAAAAACATTTCCATTCAAGTTGATTTATTCCATAAATTTTAAAGTCTAATAACTTTTTGGTAACGCAACTATATAATTAAAAAATTAAAATACTCCTACAATTAAAATTTTCCATAATTAATATAAGCTAAGACTTGAAATATTTTATATTACATACCTAACCACATTACAATGAGATCAAACACTTTAAATTTCTTACAATTACTAAATATATTAAAATAGTCCTGCGCCAGAACCGCTGGAGAATTGCACTAATTGTTGGACGAAGCTGAAAATCGTAAAAATATAATTAATAAAAGTTTTATTTTTGAACAAAACAAAAAACCTTTTTCCATTGTGCACGTGATTTGAGCAAAGTAAGACGCGCGGAAGCCCCGGGTTTTGTACACGCTTTGTGTTAATAGAGTTCACAAATGCGGATTCTTCATACGTACATCCGCCAATAATAAACACAATAACATTTTCAAAGCGTGTGCTAAAAATACCATCAATTTATGCCAATTTCTATATAGTCAATGAAATTTAAATTACTATTTTAATTTATCAATTAAGAAACTTTTGATAGATTTGAAGACAACTTTTTAAAGGTAAAATAAATTTAAAGTAATTACTTGATTTGTGATTGATCCGAAGACGAAAATAAAGACTCCGACAATCGTCCACGTGACACTTGATCAATTAAATGCGTGATATAAGGCTCATGCTGGGTATAAATGTTCTCAACGCCCTTCAATCCTAAATACCATTAAAGTTTGTAAAAAAAC
Source organism: Deladenus siricidicola (assembly GCA_009724625.1). Lineage (NCBI taxonomy): Eukaryota > Metazoa > Nematoda > Chromadorea > Rhabditida > Sphaerulariidae > Deladenus > Deladenus siricidicola. The sequence continues at coordinate 150,267 of SAUE01000128.1, read as the reverse complement.
TTTTTTATTTCAAAAACCATACCTTTAATGAAACGCTTCGTCATCTCCATAGCTGACCGATTGCCGAAAACGTCGTGCTGACGACGACGCGCGCCCGCATAATCCAAAAGCGTCTTGACTGTATTAACGAAACGAGTCGATAAGCCCTTCTGTTTCAAATCGGCTAACACATCTCCCAAAGCGTTGTTGGTGCTATTCTCGAATCGCAACGCGTAGAGCATCGCCAAACGTAAAGCGTTCTAAAAATGTACATATTTATATGTATTATTCACGACTGTCATTAGTAAATAAAAACTAATTCTCAGATATATTAAAAATTAAAAAATTTCAAACTTTTTTACGTTATCCACCATAAACAATTAAGCATGAATGCACAAAATTACCAATTCAGTCGTCTTAGGATCTTGAATAAGTCTTCGCAAGCCCGACAGACACTGGCCGTGCTCGCCGTTATTAACAATATTTTGCTCGAGCTCAGAAATTTCCAACAAATTTTGCGCAGTAACCAATCTACTCAGTTCGCCAACCAATTGCACATGCTTCGTTACCGTTCCTAAAAAAATCAGAGACGATGGCCAATTAGTAAAATAGCATCATTTAATAAATTAAAGGCAAAATGAAAAAAATTACCAGATATTTTTTTGAACTGAGGATATTGTTCCACAAATTTTTTCATGTCGCTTATGGATTCTAGTTCTTGATGTGTTTGTGCTTTCTTCTGATAATCGTTCATAAGCGTTTTTATGTTTTGTCCAATTTCGCCAAAGTTCAAATACATGTTCTATAAAATTTGGATTATCGTATAAAAACAAAAAATATTCAATTTAAATATAATATAAAAAACCTTTGCGTAAAATTCATCATTCTGGGCGTTTAAAACAGTGTTCTTCTGACCATCGGCAGGCATATTTTCCATGGTAACACGATTGTTATTGATTCCAATAAGCTCGTGAACCATAGCTTCATAGGTCCATTGATTTAAAAGGGGTGAAACAGGATCCTCGCTGCGATCCATAATTAAAATCACCGTATCCGACTTGCATCCTTCAAACAACGAATCCTCGCGATTAAAAGTTTTCATTATTTCGTCATTAAATCTAGTAGCGTCTCTGGACCTGGTCTGATATCTAAAACAAAAAACATTAAAATATAATACCTGCAAATCAATTTTCCAAGCATTTCCAAAAAATAGAAAAAAATAAGTTATACAAATTTTTAACTGATCAATGACGTAGCTAAATTCAAAAAAAATTTCCATATAATAGCCAACCAAAACTTAATGTTTTCAAGAAAAAAGTAAATAAAAAATTTGTCATGAAAAAAATTCCCCCACAAATATATCAACTAATTCAACTTTTTTTTAATTTAGTATTCTTTAAGCGCACATCTGACGGCTGAAAAAATGCCAAGGTCATAGATTTGGCAGAAACGATTTTTATCTAGTATTCTCCGTTTTAGAATTTTTAACAGAGTTGTAATACTTTATTTTCGACAAAACATCAAAGACAAAATTTAAACATCCAAAATAAATTAAAACTTAAGAAATAATTATATCCACAAAAAGAAAAAAAAATTCTATTATTTGTGAATTATTTTCTGTATAATTTAGTAAAATCACGAAATGAGAAACCAAAAAAGTAAACCTTTCAAAATAAAAAATTAATAAAAAAATATAAATCGTTACCAAAAAATTAATAAAAAAGTATAAATTTCTACCTTATCACTGCGCGTTTTTTAATAGAAAGCATTAAACCAATTAACGATTGCAGGCATCGTCGAAATACTGACGCTGACAAGTTGAACGGTGTCTCGTAGCAATTTACAATGCCCAACGAACTCAAAGTCGGCGCTAGTGGTATGGAGTCAGCGTAGAATTCACGCACCTCACGCACGGTTTCTTGCTCATCCGATTCAGCCAAAATTTTCACGTCTGCTTTTGAAATTATATTCGAAAAATCTAAAAAATGATTAATTATCTTAAAAATACAAATAAAACAAATCAATAAAAAATATACAAAAATTTTTTAAATTTAACAATTTTATAAATAAAAATTTTAGCCACCTCATAAAAAGTAAAAAAAAAAACAAATCGCAAAAAGGCGGTTTATATATTTTTTTGAGAAAAACTGACGTTGATTAAATAATAAATTTATAATAATTCGTAGGTCAAATTTGTTGGGCCATCCTGTTAAAATCGATTTAAAAAATTCAGTCAACGACTAACATATATAATACTGAGCGTATTTCGGTGCGCGAAGTTCCTCGGACAAAAGTTGAACGTTTTCGGGTGTCGGGCGCAGAAATACGACACATTTCAAAAATTTTATCGGCTCCCGAAGCGACCCAGAATCAATTCTTTCAAATAGAAATACTTCTTTTTGCATCATTTCACTCTGCGCATACGCACAAGAAATCATCGCCGTCTGAAAAAGTTAGAAATTCAGATATAGTACGTGTAATCGCTTTTAATTAATCATTCTACCACATAATATCACGATAAAATCGGGTACTTCTGAAATTAGAATTTTTTTCAATTATTCTTAAAAACATTCATTACTTAACAATTTTTTCAGAAATGGAAAAAAATATTCTATGCTTTGGAGAGAACAAATAGATAAAATACATGACTTAAATTTGAAGTTTTACCTTTTTTTAGGATTTTTGTGCCCTTACCCATAATTTTTTTTTAGAAAATTATGTCCAAAAATTTTACATTACCCAAATATCTATTTTTCCTAAAAAACGTCACTCACACATTAGTTGTGTTTACGTAAATAAATGATTTGGGTAAATAGGCGAATGTGGGAATAGCAACAAATGCTTCAGTTTTGGTACCAAACGATAGAACTCGATGCACTGAATCCATTTCTATTAAATTTAGCTTATACTAAGTTATAGACTCTCAAAGTATAGATATTTAATATTATTTCCTAGTGAAATTTTCTTGGAAATGTAAAAATTTGAACATTGCCAAAAATTATCAAATTTGTTTTCGGTATTTGGACAAGTTAACGAATTAAAATTTTGGAATTCTTAATTTTCCTGTCACAACACTTCAAAAGGCCACATTATCGAATAACAAAACGTTGCAAATATCCAAATTTTGTTCGATTTTTACAGGGCTTTTGTCACGGTTTTCTTTTTGCATCGTCAGTTTCATTTTCGTTTACTGTTGTAATCAGCCGCTATGTACCTTTTCTCTGAATTCGTTTGTGATAATCGGAATTTACTATTGGAATGTCTTCACCGTGGCGCCCGGGCGTAATACCGACGGTCGTTAACGGCTGTGCCGTCTTGTCTAATGATGCAGAAAGGTTTTTTTTATTAATTTAGACCGGGTATCATAATGGAAATAGATTTGGTAAGGAAAATTCCTGTAAAAAAAAGTCACGACTTTTTTTTATCAATAGGTCTTAGTGGTTACGAGCGCTAAAATCATTTTATAGTTCTGCATAAGATATGTAACAATTAGGCTTAGGTAAAGGATAGTTTTAGACATTGCAGCAATAAAATGTTAAAATACATTTCATTATTCTATTTCGGGTCATAATTCCTTAAGTAGATGCGACCGGAAGCCAAAAAGCAAACATATCAATTCACCTCGTCACGGGCTATCGTTTGACACCCAAATGGAGCCATTTGGGGTTACTCCCACATTCGCCTAAAACTCCAATGATTTTTCTTTCTCTTGTAATGAAAATAAAAGCTTACCGTTTCTTTATCCATTAGCAACACTTTCATTCCCGGTCCAGCGAGTCGAATCATTTCATTTATGTATTGCTGAGTAGTAAGCAACAAATCCATTTTTGTTTCTGTAAACTAGATTTAGAATATCTTGTCGCAAAAATCTAGAGTCTCCTTCCAAATTATTTCCAACGTACAAAAAAATGGGCAAAAAATGTTGAAAGTGCAAAAAAATGGCGGAATGCCATTAAAAGTATTGAAAGATGAAAGTGAATTTTTTTGTAAAGAATAAGTGTTGCACTCTGTGCTCAACCAGTCCCCCTTACCAAAAGAGATTGTTATGCAGAACGTAGGAATCTTGCTAGATACCGGGGAGCTTTTTTTCGTAGTTTTGGCGTTAGCAAGAGGCAGAAAGTAGTGTCTTTTTCTCTGATAGTAGCATTTGGCACCAAGAATTTCTTGCTAAATTTAGCAAGAAAAAATGTAGTATGTAGAAGGAAAATATGTTGCATGCTCCACCTGGAGTCCACCAAAAAATTTTTTTTTCAAAGGCTCGAAGATGTTCGCGCTCTCCTCTCAAATTAGCAATTTTTTCATTTTTATGCGCGGTAATTTAAATTTGACATCGGCTTCCATAAAAGTTTATGCAGTTTTGAAATAGGGCCTCAAATTTTGGAGAAAAATTTGAATAAAATATAAGGGCCCTTATAAGGGTGTACTATTTCAGGCGGGTGTAAGGTTAATTTTGAGCAATTAATTTTGATTTTTTCAGCGGCGACGTAAATTGGCAACTTTTTGTGCAGGCGAAATGGAGGATCTGAAAGAAACTCAATTGCAGGAGGTTGAAGCGTTGGAATCGATTTATGATTCGGAAGTAAATGTCGTGTGTCGGGACTATCCTTCAATTTGTTTAGAAGTTATAACGTCTATTGAAACGGTAATCTATTTTTTTATATTTGGATTTTTTGTTGCAATTTCATTTTTTAGAGCTCATATGACCAGCTCAATGGAATTACCTTAAAAACTACTCTTCCTGCGCAATACCCGAACGTACCACCTGAAATTGAACTCTTGGGCCCCGAGGAGGACGAATTATGGGAAGAGATCCAGGGCACCGTTTACGATGAGTTGGTGAAAATTGCTAATGAAAATGTGGGAATGCCTATGATATTTACGCTAGTCTCCGGCCTTCAAGACGCTATCACAAATGAATTGGAAAACCGAAAAGAAAATGCCGAAAAGATTGAGGCAAAAAAGAAGGAAATTGCTGATAGACTTGAACAAGTTCATTTTGAAGGTGTGTATTTTTCGCTAAATGACAAAGTTTAGGTTTGCTGTTAACGGTTTTTCAATGTTATTTTCTAGCAATGTAACACTGACAATGTTTTCATAAAAGCTATGCCTAAAATCATTTCCATTAATTTGTTTTCAGGTTCGAGAGTGACGGTGGAGCAGTTCAACGAGTGGCGAGACAAATTCATGAAGGAAATAAGAGCTCGAAAAGAAGCTGAGGCTAGGGTGATTTTTTAAATGAAAAATTATTGAATTCCTTCCAGAAGATTTATAAATTTGAAACAAATAAAATCTTATTTTATTATGACAGGCTTAGGGGACAGTGGGAGCAGGACTTTTTCTTTTTGCTGAGCCCTGAGCGGGAGCCATAAAAACCAAAGTTCTGGTGTTTTTTTAAATTTTCTGGTTACATCTCTGTATTAGTTATTTAAATAAAATTGATTTTTTAGAAAAAAGAGTTAGCGGCGAGTCGTTTAACGGGTAAACAATTGTTCCTTCGCGATGCATCGCTCAACGTTTCCGATTTGCAAATCATGAACGCTACGGATTCGTCGGCCGGCGTGGATATTGACGCGTCGTTATTTGAGGTTTCAAAAATATTTTGACTTTTACGTAAAAAATTAAAGGGAGGGGGGGGGGAGCAACATAAAAAATTTTGCGGAGTACATCTGATGAATAAGCTTTTGACGAAATACTTTCACAATATTCTTTAAAAAATCTCCTAAATTTATAGGATGATATTGACGACGGAGAGGAAAGCAGCGATGATGATGATGACGATAATACCTGAATTTTTATAAATGATTGTTGAATAACTATTTTTAGTTTGTTTTATAAATTATAATTTATGAAAAATTTGAAATATTTATTTACAACAATAACAAACAGAATAACTCAAACATACTAAACACTTGCAACAAGATCGGTAATAATTCTAAAAAGCCATTTGGGATTTTATTCTTCTGAATCTACTTATTTAAGACGAATGGTTCGATAGAACATTCTCTTTGCAGATCAGCTATTGTTTGTTCAAAGCGATTCTCCCAGTCTAAAGCCAGCAAAAATCTCGATTGCTGGGCTTGTCTGACGATCCAAGGCAAATTATGTTCGATTAACTGCTTTCGGTGGCTAAAATTAACTCCAATATTTTTATGAAATTTAAATTAAAAAGTTTATTTTTACGAAAGCTAGAAAAATTTTCCTGGGAAAGGAATACAATACTTCTTCTGGAGACGAATTCCACCAAAAATGGCAGCGGAAATGCACATTGGAAGACCCAATTGAATTGCTTCGAAATATTTTACCGTCACTTCGCCTAACATGTTCGGTTTCATTTGTAGAAGTGTATGCGTGAAGTCATGTGTTTCACGATATCTACAAAAGTTCTTTTCGACAAATTCCTTCAAATGTCAAACATCCACGTATTAAAAATTTTAAAAGGTAAAGTAAAAAAATCTCGGTTCTGGTATGACCCAATAAAAAAAATTTGTTTATGGTATTTTTGTTCGCGTTATTCGTTGGGTTTTTTAATCTGTAGGAACCATTAAATTCGAATTCCCCGTTCCAACACTTACAAATTTGGGGTCTGTTATCATACCATAACCAAAATCTCCAAATTACCTTTGCATGACATACACCAGTCTTTCATCGTCGATATACTTAACGGGTGGTCTGGCATCGGGACTCGTTTTTAATCCGTCCAAAAATCTAAAAATTACTAACAAAGGTAATTAAGAATCCCTTAAATTTTTTTTATCATTCTTTTACCTCGAATACTCCCTCCCCAATGTCCCATCCGGTAGCGAGCGAATGTATTCCCTATCAATCGTCTCGTTTGAAATTCTAAAATAGCAAATTATTAGGTTGGTAGAAAAATAATTTCGTTTTTTAAAACGAATTGTTGACCGTTTTGTATATTTTTGACCAATTCTCAAAAATTCATAACTGTCCAAAAATTATCGAATCAACCCCACTTTCTCGGCATTTGATATACCTTTTTGAGTTCTATAAGGCTGCTTAAAAAGAATATTCATAAAAAATCATCTTCCCAATTTTTCATTTTTGAAAATTTGAATTGGCTGGCTCTGACAAGCCATACGTATGATACGGTAACCAAAAAGAATTTTTCGGAAAAATGTTGAAAAACGTCAACTGAGATTTGTCTACTAAACAGAGACTAAATTTCACATATTCATTTTATTTTTTCAGCTCATACATATAAAGGTAAAAATACGAAAAACGAAATTATTTTTCTACCAACCCAATATTTTTGAAACCCAAAATATCATAAAATTGAAGAGAACCTCGGTCTGCGTTGAAGTAATTGCCGTCCACACAAATCACGCTCCATCCGATTGTGCAAGTGCTCTAGAATTGAATTAATCATAGGCGTCGTTTCGCCCATGGTCGCAATCATGTCCCCTCGATACGGATTCAAAATCGACATCACCGCCGAACCCAACGAAAGAACCGCTTTTTGAGCAGAATTTGTCGGTACATGTGTGGGATAACGTTTAATGGCTGGGCTGAAACAAAAAACTACCTTACAAAAATTAAACATAGATGTCTTCGAATAAAAAAAATTTTAAAAAATTAATTTCAAATTTTTAAAAAATTACGCTAATTGGTGGGATTTCAAGCACAAATGCCTTTTCCCATCGAACCGATTCCCCGCGCTCCGCCAAAATTTCCTCAACATTTCGCTTGCCTTCAAGGTCGCTGAACCAACCCAAATTGTCGGCGACGATATGATGGTTCTGACACGAATCACACGTTACAATAACGACCCCTTCCTCGTAGGATTTACGAGAGAACTCCTTTGGGCCCTAAGAATATTTCCAAAATATATATGATTGACGAATAAAATAAAAATACACATAGTTAACAAATGAAGCCGTACCAAAGAAAAGGGTACTTCTTCAATTGTAACCTAAAATGGTATTAGAGCTTATAAAAACTATTTTAAAAATCTCAGAAGGTATTCACGAAGTTTTGACAAGATATTCACGAAGTTTGTTAAAAAATTTGGTCAGGCGGGAACCGAAGAAACTAAGAAAGTACTCACTTGTCTGCTATCACACACTTTGCAAGTGTATTGAATTGAAAGACGACGTCCAACTGCTTTTGCCGGTTCTTCTGCTTTAGCAACTGTACTTGTGTAGACAGTTCGCTGAAGTGGAAACTGAGTTGACGCCGGTGGTTTCGCTTGAAGCAATGAAGACGCCGCACTACAACCACTGATATAATGTGAATTCCAACGCGAGTAGGATGAGACCAGAGGCGAGTTTTGACGAAGGGTTACTTGTTGATGGCGATCCCTTTGTTGCTGAATTTGATTGTGGGTGGAAACGAGTGACTGGCGAGTGTGAAAGAAAGTGGAGCGCAAAATCGATCGCGATAAAAGAGACATAAACACACTGAAATCTACTATAATGAAATATAAAATCTTTTCAGATTACATTAAAAATTCTTTTTGGTTATTTGGTACATAGTTTACTCCAAGACATTTAAAATTGTTTTTGGATTGCGAAAAAATAATTTTTTATCGTTTCTACGTAAAATGAATATGTGGGGAGACTAATATAGAAAACATGAAACCAGCCCGGTGGAGGTAAATTTTTTTCAAAGAGACTATCTTTAGTTCTGCTGGATCCAAGGATAACTACCCAAAACATCAACGAACACTTATTTAATATTAACAAACGCTTTTTTACAAACGTTTTCCAATTATGAGTGCAATACAATCGCAAAATAATTTATTTATGACTAAATAAAAATTACACATCCATTTTTAATAAAAATTTGATATTACCGATAAAACTATAATAAAGTATTTCACATTATAATCGTCAGATTCCCACAAACGGGAAATAGAAGTATTTTAACAAATAAAAATGCTTCAATAACATTATTTGTTTAGCATAAAAACTATTGTATGATTAAATCATACTGGCATTGAACAAAAAACAAACTTAAGATTAAGTTATTCTTTTAATTAAAAAAACGGTGTCCGCGCGTTTGCCAAAAAAGTGAAAACTCTATATAAAATTCACGCCCAGGTTAGCTAATGCCTAAGCTTTAGGCTCCGCATACAGTAAAATTCACCTTAGGCTTAGGTTCCCTAATACAATACTTGCCTACTCGCACAAATCTCAGACTAAGCACTCGCCTAACGGTCAGGCTCAGCATCCGCATAAAATAAATTATTATCCCACATAGAATGATGAATGCTGGCTGTGTACATAACATTAAACGGCATCCTAATGACAGTCATGGCTAGGCATTAGCTAGCCTAGGCGTGAATTTCACGTAAAATTGTCATTTTTTGACAAACACGCGGCCACAAAAAAACATTGCTAAGTTCTTACCAAAAAATAAATTAGAGAACAAATGGAATGTTAGATTTTTAATTTATGTAAGGAAAGTAGAATTTACCGAGGAGATCCAAAAATATTGCTATAAATAAATCAAACTCAGAAAATAAATGCAAATTCAAAAACAGAACTCGTGAAAGAAAATCGATTTAAAAAAGGCACTAATTATGAACAAATGACAGTTTCGTTTCAGATAAAATTGCAAAAAATAAATTTTTTTAAATAAAATTTGAAAACAAAGTTCGTAAAGATAATTTTACCAAACTCTTTACAAAATCCATTTTAGATAAAAAAATATTATAGAATGGCAAATATTGGCGCAAAAAAGCTTTGCCAAATAGGTTATACAAACTTAATTTATTTCAGAAAATATTACGTATATCTTCTTGGAAGAACAAGTCGATTTAAACTTCAAACTTTTGCCACGTATCCAGCTGGGAAAAAACCGATTTTGTTATCTTTTCGGCCATAGCACCAACCCATATCGTCAGCAGGACGAAACATTTCCACGAATTCGCCTAAGATAATTTAAATTTACCAAAGAAAAAGATTACCAAATTTTTTCAAGATTGTCTTAAAAATCACCTTTTACCAGCGGAAGTTCATCGCTCTCGGTTGGTATATAATCGAATAATGCACGTACTTTTACGCCACTGCTATCAACAAATTCGTTAGACGGTAAAATATTTTCCTTGGTCGTTTCCGCGTTTTCCACCGACGAGGATAACGAAGAAGTCAAGTGTTGTGCTCCTGTCGCTGCATATTCATTTATGGCGGATTTTACAGATCTAAAAAATTCTCCCTTAAAATTCAAAACTTCAAACATAGAGTTTAAAACTATGCACAAAATACGATGTAAAATACATTTTGGAATCAGAGGATTGGCTCTGAGCCGAAATTGTCTCCTTATATGTTGTAGTATTGGCAGTACGGGCGTAGTCGCTTTTGGTAGCATTTCCATCATCATTTTCCACCGTTTGAATCGCAGAGATTCCAGTCGATGCGCTATCCAACGTGGATGACTTCGATAAAGATTTTTCCGGCGGGTCCACTTGTACAAAATCCGTTTCCTTTAAGAAACGTCCGCGTTTAGTGGCATTATCAACATGTTGATAGGGCGGTGGAAGAGCGGTGCGAGTTTGTTGATTATTTAAATTTAAATTATCGACGTAGGGTAATTCTTTCTGCGGTGATCGCATTGGAAAAGGATCCGCAAATGGATTTGCAGCCTGAGTGACGGTCATTGTCGATTTTGCTGAGGCTAAGCTGTTCAAGTTTGAAGCTACTGAGCGCGAAGGTACCGGCCCCTCACCATTCAAACTTGTTGGTCCTGAAGCGGCTTCCGAATCTGTCGGCGTATTGTCCTTAAACTCAAATAAAAATGTAAAAACAATTTGTTTTCTTCAAAAATGAAGTAAACATTAAAAAATAGAGAAAAAACAATTTTTTTTGAAAAAAAAAGACAAAAATTATATGGAAAATTTTCTTAACTTTGTAAAAACACCATGCTAAAATTCAACAATAAAAAAATTCAAATACAGAAAAAAGATAACCTGAATACTATCAAAACTGGAAATTCGTCTATGATTATTCGAGTAGAATTTCGAACTGGCGACATCATTTTCGCCGCCAATACCCAATCCCGCACGATAAACATCCTGTGAAGACATGGATGCGCTTGGAAACGGTCGAATGTTTGAGCCGGACGTTGAAACGTTGCCCATGCTGTGGTGACGTCCGGTTTCGCCATCATATCCGATTTCCGACTTCAGGACTTTCTTCGTAAGAATCACACCGCCGGCCTGCGAGTCGCTATTACTTGCCGTCTTGGAAATGCTGTGAATTTCCGGTGCATATTGCTAAAATTACCTCAAACTTTAAAAAATCCTTGAATAGTTCAATGTTCCCTTCTCCAATCCCTTTTGAGTATTGACGGATTCTGCTTGGTGATGATCAACCCAGAAAAAATGTACAAAGAAAAACCTCAAATGCAGGCCATTTCGGCTGTATTCCGCTACCGTGTAATTCCGCCCATTTTTTCAAATCATTCTTCAGTTGCGAATCGCCCAACAATTTAAACGTATTTTCCAAATTGGCATGAATTTGAAGCAATCTAAAACTTCAATAGCGCTAAAAATCAAAAAATTCAAAAAAAAATTAAAATTACTTCGGCGGGGAGACCAAATCGACTAATACTTTCTGCATTCCGCCAACCATTTCCAGAACAAATTTCATTCTCGTATACTCAAATTGTTGACATTCCTCAAAAACACACCCCATTTTGTCCATGTACGCCGTGTTCTCATAAGAAATATCTTTTAGTTGCTGTTCGTAAATAAGACGAGCTTTTTTAGTCTAAAATAACAAAAAATAATATTTATATACTCATTTTCTATTCTATGTCGGTAGTTTTTGCCTAAACTTTTCTCTTTTTAGATCTTGCGACAACTTAACTGGGAGATCCAACCAAAAAAATAAATTTTCAATTTTGGATTCAGAAATCGTTAAATTAATTCATCTGGTATTCAACAAACACTGAAATTCTAAAAAATAAACTTAGGTTAATAGAATACTGAAAAACTAAATTCAACACATCTCCTCTAAAAACAATTCTTAGCACGTTTGAGTATGGTTCCACAAAATAAGTATAACCTCTTCCCGGCACTTTTCATGTCGATCGCGTGACTTTTCCGAACCCTCCTGGGACGTTGACAAATCCGCCTGGGAATTAATCATTTGAATGTAGGTCGATTTTTCCGCACGACAGCAACTATGGTAATGCCTTTTAGCTGCTTCTACTCTGCCATATAATTTCTTCCAGCGGTGTTGAGCCTACAATGGGTATCCATTAAGAGTCATTTTATCGTTAGCAAGACTTCTGAACGTTAGCAATTCTTTCACTTGCGATACGATACTACCGCGCCTCAAGATCAAACAGCAAACTACAACTTCGCGTAAATATCATGTCGATATAAAATTAAAACAAATTTTAAATCCCCAACTTTCTAGTTCATTAAAACTAAAAACGTTTAAAATTTAAAACTAGTAGGTTTTTTCCACCACATACAAAAGCGAACCAGTCGATAGAGCATCATAAATCATAAAGTAAAGTCTTGATACCTTTTCAAATTTTTCTTCAATTTCCTTTTGCTCCTTCAGACCGCGAATAGTCGAGCGGTGGTAACTTCCCTCTTTAAAAGCACCGATGGTTTTGATAACCTAAAAAATTAAATTATTTATATATAACAAGTCTTCTAGGAAGTCATTTTGGTATGTTGAATCTCCACTCGTTCCATTATTGTAGAACAAATAAAAAGTGAAACGAATTAATGAACGTAACAAAAAGCGAGTTTTATGAAAAAAAGTGAAAATTACCCACAATTCGAAGAAAAAATAGATAAATATAGAAATTAACTTTCCTAATATCATAAATATATATACCTCGTCATTCAAACGGTCTTTTACTGCCAAATGGACCTTCGCCAACTCTTTTCCCTCCGCTAAAACGCCGTTCAATGACGTCTTAATAGAATCCGACGGCAAACTTCTGTCGGAATAGTTTTTCCATTTCTGGTTCCAAGACTGAAGCGATCTGCCGTATTTGTTTTCCAATTCAACACGTTCCTTTATAAGTTTAGTCAATTCGTCGAATTGTTCAAATCCGTCACGAATTCTGTATACATTGGCTTTATAAGCCCCAATCTCCCAGAAACCAGTATTAGTTGATGATGTTGATTTGACGGAATTAGCAGCGTTCAAATTATTTACAGACATCCTCCTCTACATTAGCTAAAAATCAATGATCAGAAAATATATCCACTGCCAAAAAACTTATACGCAGTCAAACTTCCGAGAACATAAAAAAATCTGAAAAACAAAGCTCATAGTTTGGTCCCTTCTTATGGCTTCGGAATTTTGACCAGTCATAACTTTTTGGGGAATAAAATTATTCAATAAATAACAATGTTTCTAAAATTTAACTTTGGCTAAAGTTAAATTTCCAATTTCCCGCGCTTTTTGGAATCCCCAAATATCCCATCAATAGAGGCCAAAAATATTTGAAATATGCATTATGTTTTAATAAATTTTGATTTCGCCACGGGACATTCTATCGACACTTTTTCCACTAATGAACGTGAAGTGCTGTGGCG